>CAUYRT010090026.1:0-18048 GCA_963574885.1 Lepilemur ruficaudatus | reverse complement strand
AAATGCTGTTTGGTCAGAAAAAATCTTGTGTGAAGATTGCATTCAGTTCATGTTTGCAAAACAGTGATCATAATAATACTGCCTACATCCTAAGTTTGATGTAAGAATTAAATTGGGCCATTTTATATAGAACATTTTGCTCAGTGCTTGGCACATAGTGAAAAGTACATGTTAGCTTTTATAAATAAAATAAACATTTTCTCCAGTCATAAAAAAAAAAAAAAATTTGACCACATGCTGAACTTTAAAGCAAATTTCAATAAATTTCAAAAGACCAAAATCATATATTAATAGAATATAGTCTCTGCCCACAATGTATTTAAGCTTAAATATTTTGTTTTAAAAATAAGTAGAAAATCTCTATGTGCTTTAAATTTTAAAATCGTACAGCTAAATGACTTTGGGGCCAAAAAAAATGCAATGAAATTCAGAAAATATTTTGGAGTAATGAAAATAATTGAATTATAATGAAAAAATTAGACATCAAAATGTGTGATGAGCTAAAACCATGCTATAAGAAAAACATTATTTTTGAACATATGTTAGAAAAGAAAAATACTGAAAATCAAATGATTAGTAATTAGTGAAAAAAAAAACAGACATCAAACACATACAGAAGTGATAAATATTCAAAAATTGGTTCTTTGATAACTAATTGGTATATGGAAGAGATAATGACTTTTGGGAAGAGAAAGAAATGTTTCTGTATAAATACACAATCCTTTACCATGAACTATTCATTTGTATCCCATTCTTGCCTTTAGTTATATAATAGTTTTATTTAGGTTGTTTTTAAATGGCTTGTTTTCATGCAGCAGGATTGTTTAAGAAATAATCTACTGTATGAAATACATGCTCTGGTTAACCTGTGACCAAAGGAACTCCAAGGGCCCAAGCCTCCCCAGTGGTTTATACTTGGCCAGTGATGCTACTGGCTGCATGCATGGGAATTTATTCGTTGATGTATTAATATTTATCTCAATGGATTGCCTCATTAACTTTGCAGATGTTTAGTCAGTAGGAGACCTATTTTTAAAATTGTACTTTATTTATTGCAATTTTCCAATGTACAGTCCAGCAAAAAAGAGTTAACACATTTCAGCATAGAACAGAGTAGCATGTATTAAAATCTCATGGGAGTAGAAACCCTTAACTTTGTACTAAGATGGTAATGATTGACATGCTGAATTTTAGAAAAATAAATATATGCAAATTCCAGCCTAAAATTTACCACTTTGCTTTCTATTTGGTCAATGGGAATTTTGTGTGTATCAGCTAATCATGTTGAACTAATTGTACGTGTATTCTGAGTTGGCTGCCCTCTCAGGAAAGAAGGCAGTCTTCTAATACTACTTTAACTCTTTTAAGACAAAGACTTGATCTAAATGGTGCTTTTCTGTCAAGCAAAATATACTCAAATAGCATTTTTCAAGGGAAAGAAAAAAACAATTCTGGATACCCATTTGATTATTACAATAGATATTTCTGGTGTTCTTATGGCTTTGGAATATTTCTAATTCTAATAGACAATATAATTCTGTGCAGGTAAACCTCTGTGAATGGAGGCATAAGAAACATTTTAAATCATAAAAAAGTGTTAGTACTCAGTTTCTACTTTAATTCAAAAGGACAGAACTAAAAATGAAATTGAAGGCAAAAGAAGGTTCACTTTTAACATATAGGATATTAAACATTTTTGTATGCATTCAAACAATGCTTTTAAAGAGTCCACATTTACATCCATATTACTAGGTTCTCCTAGGTTTAGGAAGTTCGGGAAGCCATTGTTGATCAGCAAGTTATACCATATTATAGAGATTTCATAGAATTCCCCCTAGAATTTACATTTTTATTGGCCTCTTATATTCAGCCCAAAGGTGTTGCATAAGCCCCTTCTTGGCAAGCAGGAATATATCATTAATTTTTTTGACAGTTTTGAAAGTCTACTATTCAAATTGCATTTTCACCATTTCAGACTCCGTGGAAAGTTCCAATATGTTAACATAATTCCAGATTCACTATTCTCAAGTGTGCTGGCAACTGAGTAGCTCTCTCTGAAGGAGTCTTCTTGAGTGGCCAGATCTGTTTAAAAAATTGTGGAGGTG
The DNA here is from genome assembly GCA_963574885.1 of Lepilemur ruficaudatus. Lineage (NCBI taxonomy): Eukaryota > Metazoa > Chordata > Mammalia > Primates > Lepilemuridae > Lepilemur > Lepilemur ruficaudatus. The sequence goes on along the minus strand of CAUYRT010090026.1, from coordinate 15,943 downwards.
ACTTCAACTTTATATTTCTCTTATACACATATATACCATTCATACACAGTGTCCTTGGCAACTACTCAATTTTTAAAAGGTTTTTAAAACTCCAAATGACATGATGGATTATGATAATGCCAACTAAATATTTATTGAGTGCCTACTCTGTGCTAGGTGCTCTTCTAAGTATTTTATATTTATTAACTTATTTAATCCTCACAATAGTCATAGAAGGAAGGGACCATATTATTTCTGCTTTAGGAAATGGAGATATAGAGAGGTCAAATACCTTGCTCCAAGTAGGAGTAGGTAGAGAGAGCTAGTGAATGGTAATATCAAGATTTCAATTCAGGCATTCTGCATTGAGAGTCTAACCATCTAACCACTACACATACTGTCTCATCCCCTTGATTATTTGAGGGTCTTCTGTGTTGATTGTCTTCTATTTTTTCAGTTTCTTCTTGAGAAAAGCAAGATATTACTGGACACATAACACTATAGACCTCAGCAGTTGATGATACCCTGCCTTTAAATGGCTGGGTCTCATAATCTGCCAATGAGATGGAACTATTTCTGCAAATGGGTAAAATAATATTTGGCTTTTTCATAGACAGAAACCCAAGAAACTTTCATTATGAAAATGAAGGAAAGTATGTATACCACTAAAAGCATATATAAATTGATTTTGAATTTTCTCTTTGAAATAATAGTAGATATTTGCCTTATTTTTTATGTTCAACACTTAAAGCTGAGCAGTAATATCACTTTTCCCAAAATTACCTAGCTAAAATTTGCAGATGTTAAAATTCAGATAACAGTATACACAATTGTTCAAACAAGGTCACTCAATGATATGTTGGGAACAAGACAGAAAAGGCCATTCTCAACATCCTCTCTTCTGAGTAATACAAGTGACTGCTACTTCCTTATAGCAGTAACTACTTGATGGCCACTTTAATCCTCGTGCTAACTCCTAGATTTAAAAAAATAATAATAATAAGACCAGTCATTGAATTTTCTCAGCTTATTGAGAACCTTCAATCCAGAACTGGATCCCATGTTTTTGAATGCTACCTACAACCATACAAAAGAAGCCCAAATCCTATAAGAAGCTCCTGCCAACTCCCTCATACTAGGACAACCCATGATTTCTCTGGAATGCATTCTTTCTGGCTGCAGTAAGCTAAATAAATCTGACAGAGACTATAGATAATGTTCTTAGTGTTCTTTGGTTGATGGACTGTAATAGTTTCTAGATTGACTAGATGAAAGATGTTACTAAGGCACGCTGTTTGGGGGAAAAATCTGCAGATTCTATTTTGGATATGTTGAGTTTAAGATGCTTTTGAGATATTTGGTGTTAAAGAAGCACTGGTCTATAAAGTTCTGTATCACAAAGGGGGGACTTAGATATAAGTTTAAAAGTTATCAGTATTTGAAGCTAGGATATGGATGAGATCATTTAGGGTAAAAAGCACAGGGAGAGAAGAATGGGAAAACAAGGAATGAATCTGGAATAACTCCAGTATGAAAGTTCTGTAGAGAACCATAAACAACAAAGAAGACTGAGAAAGCAAACCCAAAGATAAAGCATAAAGATCAAGAGCATATCGTCACATAAAGCAAAGAGGAAAGACACTGTGTAAAGGCCTATGGAGTGACCAATGCTTGAAAGCATTTGAGAGACAAAGTAAAAAGACAGTTGAAAAATTCCCTTTGGAGTTCATCATTGATATTTTTTGTGAGAGATTTTTCAGAGATGTGAAAGAAGCAGAAGCCTGATTAAGTGGGTGAGGAGTAAGTATTAGGTAAGCTAAGGGAAGGAAGAAGGGGCAGCATTATAGTGCTATAAATAGTGGTCAAAAGTATGGACTCTAGAGGGAGATTGATCGAGGTAAAATTCCACTTTTGTCCTTTGCTGGCTCTGTGACCTTCATCAAGTTACTACCTTATTTGTGCCTTATTTTCCTCATCTTTCAACTCAGGGAAAAGAGTAACTGACCACACAGGGTTGTGAGAAGGAATAGATGAATTGATAGAGAGCCTTGAATGTAGAAATATCTCAATAAGGATTATCAAAAAGTATTGTAAAAACAGGAAAGAAACCGCATGACACCAATAGTGGCTTGAAAGTAAATTAATGTGAATGGTGTGTATAGAGATAAGACCTGAAAGGCTGACAGAGTCCTAGACATGGAGGACCTTGAATGCCATGTTAAACATGTAGATTTCCTCTCAAGCCATAGGATCCATTGAAGGAGTTGAAGAAAGGAGTGATGTGATTATATTTCTATTTTAGAAAAATCACACCGTAGCCTAGAGGATGGATTGGAGTAGAACTGATATGGGGGCTGGGACAGCAGTTAGAAACTAACTGTGTCAGAAACCTAAATGAAAAGTGATAATGCCTGGTTTAAGGCAGAGGAAATAGAAATGGAGAAGAAAAAAAATTGTGAGAGAAATCAAAGAGGTAAAATTATTATAATTTGGCTACTGATTGATATCATAGGAGAGGAAGAGAATGAAGGTTAGGATACATGCCAAGTGTCTACGTTGGGTGGCTAGCTGGGTAGTATAGCCATTTATTGAGGCAAAAAATCCAAGAGGGGCAAAAGACCAAGGGGTTTCTTGGGAGTTAAGTTGATTAATGTTCAATTTTGGATGTGTTGTGTCTGTGGAACACCAAATGAAGATATGCAACTTAGAACCCATAGGAAAGCTTGAGCTCAAGTTCTGTAATTAGTTACATTATGGATGTTCAAGTGGTTACCGAAGAAGTCTAGAGAAAGAGAAGTGCTTGGAAAAAAATGTTATTCCAAAGAGTTAATCTAGGAAAATAACATCATTAATGATAGACAAATGCCAAATCTTATTGAGGATTTAGTAGAAGATAAGTAATGGCAGCTGCTATACCTGGCTCACATCTTCAAATTAAGTTATTTAATTCAAGAGTGGAAAATTAAGGATGAGGAGTAAGGAGTAACAATGTGGACCAAGAAGAAGGCTAACCCCTCTCTTACCCTCTCAGCCTCCCAGCTTCTCCTTATGGTCCATGTTATGTGAGAAAATAAGCACCCTGCACTGGAGAGAGTGGCAGGGGAAGCAGTGCCTTGAGAGCTAGCCAAGCTTCAAGGAAGTAGGTGTTTGGTGAAAAAGGTTGTTGGTGTAGGGTAGTTGGTTTTCTATAAATAGGGATTTCCAGAGGACCTCAGTAGAAAGGATGGCAGTAGTAGGGGAATGAGTGACCAGGAGGAGAACACAACAGTGCAGAGGTAAGAGCAGAGGGAAGGCTAGATAATTGGAGGGGCGTGTGTTTTGTCCATTTGGGAAGGATGACTAGATGAAGACATGCAGTTCTCAGTTTTTGGTGATTCATATAGAAGCCCTGAGAAAGCTCTGATGGTCACTTTCTGTTTCTATGATAAGGGATTATGATGATTATCTCAGCCCAGGTAAAGATGTTGCACACTTAGTCCAAGTCAAACCTTTTTCCTTCTTCCTCGTATGCTGTGCTCACATTTCCAGATCCAACTCAACTGTCATTTTTCACAGAAATCTTCACCAACTAACCTTAGCAGGCTTAATTTTTGCTTCCTCTAAGCTTCCATGGCATTTTGGCATACCTATATCATTGTAAGTAAAATATTCCTACTCTACAGGGGAATTCAGAGAGGTATACATGATTTGCCCAAGGTAACTCAGGTTTTCCAACTCCAAGACCAGTGCTCGTGGTTTTGGTTTGGTTTGGTTTGAATACACGTAGACATTTGTGAGGCCACTCCCCTGTGGCTTGGTCATTTTAAAACAGGAAGGCACCAAACACTGATAAGCCCCTCGATTTATAGAGAGTGATTCTGTGCTTGCCAAGATGGATAGTAATCTTTGCTTTTGCTCCACCACGGGGGGCATGTTGCCTTGCTTCTGGCATGTGGGGAGGAATACAGGGAACATGTTCTTCATGGAAAGGGACTCATAAATAGACAACTGCTCAGATAACAAAACTGTTAAGAACTCATTTGGCATGTATGAAATGCTTACAAGTTCCATGATTGGAAAGGTATCACTGTGTCAGACAATCTACTCTGTGGGCGAAATGACTTGCCATTTTATTTGGGTTTTCAATGAATCACAGCATCTTTGTTCAATGCCTACATTGTCTTTTGTTTTTAAAATTTTTATTTTTAATTGAAAAATAATGTATTTATGGAGTACAATGTGATGTTTTGATATATGTATCCATTGTGGAATGATTCAAACTTATTAACATTATTCATCTCAACTATTTTTTTATGATGAGAACAGTTAAAATCTATACTAATAACATTTTTCAAATATACATTATTATTAGCTGTGGTCACCATGTTGTGCAGTAGACCAGTAACACTTATGCCTTCTGTCTAACTGAAACTTTGTACCCTTTGTCAAACATCTCCCCTTTCCCCATCCTCTCTCTGCCACAGCCTATTGTACTCTCTACTTTTATGAGTTGAGTTTTTTTAGATTTCACATCTAGATTAGATCATATAGTACTAGTCTCTCTGCACATGGCTTATTTCACTTAGCATAATGTCCTTAGGTTCATTCATGTTGTCAAAAATGACAGAATTTCCTTCTTTGTTGAGGCTGAATACTGTTCCATTGTGTATATATACCACATTTTCTTTATCCACTCATTCTTTAATGGACACTTAGGTTGCTTCCATTCTTGGCTATTATGAACAATGCTGCAATGAACATACTGATTTCATTTTCTTTGGATATATGCCCATAAGTGGGATTGCTGGATCGTATGGTAGTTCTCATTTTAGTTTTCTTAGGAACTTCCATACTGTTTTTCATAATGGTTGTGTTAATACACTTACAACCAACAGTGTAGCAGGGTTCTCTTTCTGCACATCCTTTCATTATATCATTGTTTCCCCTCTCTCCTTGAAAGAAAGAGGAAGCTCTTGCTAACAAAATTTTACCAACTACTTCTATTTAATAAAAATTAAGGAAGTGAATAAAGGCCTGTGTTATATAATTTTCTTTAGAGCCTATGTCCTGATTATCCAGAAATGGGCAGTCTATGCCAACCTAACTAAAAGCATACTGGAATCTGACTTAGATTAGGACACTGGCTTGTTAGTCTAATTCAAAGGCCATGCTCTGGTCATGCAGATATAGTGGATATAGGCAGGATATTAGAGGGAAAATTGTTACACTCAAAAAATGAAAAATTATAACATTGAGCATTGAGTTGGGAAGCCTGTGTTCTATTCCTAGTTTTGCTACAAGTTATAAATCCCCAGGAAAGTCACTTCATCGAAGTCTCGGTTTCCGTATTTATATAATATAATGAGACAGAGTAGGCAATTTCTAATATATCTCTTAGGTAGCTCATGACACCACAGCCATGGCTGGGTTGAGGGGCAGAGTGCCAGCTGGGTGGGCTGACCTAGAATGTAGGACTGGCTGAAAACCCTGTAAGTAGGTCAGCATCATAAATGGCTCTCCAGAAAGCTGCACTGAAAAGTAAGTCTGCCAGCAGCCTGGCTTTACCTGGTAAGCTACCTCAAACAACAGAGCTTGCTCAGTCTTAAAGGAGCAGGGTAGTTAGCCTGCATTTGATTTCTGTAAGATCATTTTAGGATTCCCTCAGTATCTGTTGGAGCCGTAGATTATCAGTTAACTCTTAGGGAAGGGAAGAGAAGAGAAGGGAATGAAGGAAGAAAGACTTCCAGAGTAGGCTTCAGTGTCCTTTGCCAACATCTTACCTTTCCTACAAATTACCCACATCCACTTCTTCCTTCCTTCCCACAATCTCATTTAAAAAGATTCCTTCTTTTCTTTTGAAGGGTAGTTCTAGTATCTGTGCTCACAAATCCAGCCCCATCATTCTACTCCAGAACAAGGGCAAATACCTAAGATAATAAAATACATGTTTCAAAAGAGCAGGAAAGGAACAACTACCATTCTGTGACTGTGACCTGTATCAACACTCCTCCTTTTTTTATATTATAAAGTTTATGATCAAGATCCTGGCTGAGGGGAAGCCACAACTCTGTGTCTTCACTTCCTTCCCTCCTTTATTGACAACTCACAGCAACCAGATATCCCTCCATCCCAGCACTGCCAAGTACTTCATCAGGCATCTGTATCACCAAATCTAAAGGACTCTTTGTTGACAATGTTATGGCATCTGCCATATATCATTCAACCTAACAGTGGTTTTTTTGTTTTGTTTTCTTCCTTGTCCACATCTCTGTCAAAGAGGTGAATCCAGGATGCCATGTTTTATACCCAAGACTCTCAAGACCACAGGTGAGGGGAGTGGGAGTCAACATCTGGTCAAGGCAGCCTGGGTCCCTGATATGACCTGGCTCAAAAAGAACAGTTAAACCTAATCATATTCTCTCTTTCTTAGAAATTTTAAATAGAAATTTAAATTCCCAATGGGGTAGAATTGAAAGATCATAATATCAATGTATAAAGAAATTCTAGAAACAGTGTTTGACCATGTGAAGCCAATGTTACGAGGGGTTAGAAACTGTAAATGAGCAGAGGAAGAGATCATGAGAGAGAAGAGATAAAGTCAATACAGAGAGAAAGACAGAAAGGCCAGATATAGGAAGGTGGAGAGAACACCTGACCCCTGAGTTGCTTCCTGGAAGCCAAAGAAGCCACTACTCCTATAGTTTTCCCTTTTCCATTCACTATCTGTTCACTTTAAGCCCTCTTTGCAAACTCTTCTCTATTTTTCCTGTAAATATTAGTATTCTCTATTGAGGGCTCTGACCTTGGGCCTTTGTCAACCGACAGGCTTTCCAAGGGCTTCCAATACTGCCTATGTTGCTCAGATCTTAATTTCTAGGTTAGATCTCTCTCCTGATTCTTTCTTCTGAGCTTGAGTCCTGCTTATCCAGCTGCCTGGTGGACATTGCCACTCCCCAGGGACATTTCACTAGCTGTCAAAATGAACTTGTCTAAAATTGAACTTTCCTGTCAGACCTGTCCTTCTAATACTCCTTTTCATGAAGGAAACTTTAGGCTGAAAACCAATAATTATCCTAGAAATCTCTCCCTTTATAATCCATTTAAACAGTAAGTCATATTTGTCCTTCCTCTTACATTTCCCTTCTCTCCAATCACACTGTTACTGTCTTAAGTTCAGGGCCTCCAAACTGCCCATTTGGTTTCCTGGCATCAGTCTCCTAACCCTGCTTATAACTCTTCTGTGGGCATTCCAGGTTCTTACAGGAAAGCCTAAACACTTAGCATGGCCTCCAAATCCTCCATGATACTTCCACTAGCTACTTCATCTATGTACTCTTTTGCTGCACTTCATATAACCCCAGGTTTCAAATTCTCCAGACTTGCTGTGACTCCCACAAGATTTCAAGTTGTTCCTCTATTTGGGCTTTGCTCTCCCTGATCCCTCTTCCAGGAAGGCTAACTTCCCTTTCTCTTCCTGTCAACACTTTCCCATGTTGTCCTTCAATATTTATGATTCTGGCCCCAAAGGAAATCACTGTCTTTTTATTATGTCCCAACTCTGCACAGATGCCTATGACAGCATCAATAGCACTTTATTGCACTTAATTTTAAAACTTTTGTATCCCTCTATTTGACCTGGAGGGATAGAAAATATATCATTTTAACTGTTTGTCCTGTGTCTGGCAGGGAAAGCATTCAGAACATGCTTTGGAGGAAAGGAAGGAAATTAACACACTGATCCTCCATGGGAAAAATAAATTAGCCTATCCTCTGAGAGAAAGGAATAATGCTGGCTAAGTGAAGTTATGAAATTTTATGGCCATAATTTAAAATGCTCTCAAAAAAAAAAAGAGAGAGAAAAGGAAAAGAAAAGAAAAGCCCTCCCACAGAGGACAAGAAAGAATATCATCCTCTTTCTTACAAAGATGTGGCACCACCTCAATAATTGGAAGTAGAAACCTTCCAAGTTAGGCCACCTGTTTCTCACAGGGATAACTGAGTGAAGGACACAATTTTTGAACTAAATAGGAAGAATCCTCAAGTATATATAGACTTTTTATCTACACACCTAGCTTATCAAGAATACTGGGCAATAGGCAGCCGGAATTTGCTCCATTTTGATACTAATAAATGAAGGGAAAATAGAGCTCTTTGCTCCATTTGGAAAGGAATGGTCCCAAATACCCTAGCAGACAGGAGGCAGGAAAGGCTCTGTCATAGCTGATAACAGCACTAAAGAATCAATTAATTCCTAATTAACTGACAAGAAACTGCTGCGGACTTGAGGAAATGCTGTGAGGACAGTTTTGTTTTGTTCATAGAGACGGGATCTTACTATGTTGCTCAGTCTGATCTCGAACTCCTGGCCTCAAGGGATCCCTCTGCCTCAGTTTTCCAAACTTCTAGGATTACAGGTATGAGCCACCATGCCAACTTTTGAGGATGATATAAATAGGAATATTCGTTCATTAGTAATGATCTCTGTTTAGAATGTAACAAATGACTCACTCAGTCAAAGATGAGAAAGGACTTCCACTGCTCTAGCTAGACTGGGTCACATGGGCTCAAGTACTGAAGGAGAACTTGGAGCTGTGAGTTTGTACCCAGGCATCCCTACCATTTGTACCGTAGTATTTAAGTACACAATCACTGGCCACCCTCTAATCCAGGAGTGAAGGAAACTGCTAAATCCAAGGCGGCACACTGAGAGGACAGGCTGAGGAAGGGCATAGGAAACAGGGAGGTACCCTTTCGGGAAGGGCTCTTTTAGCCAAGGGTTATGCACCTCCTAAAAGTTTCTGGGGAAAAGGGACTGAGAGAAAGAACTTTTGCCTGCCAGAATAGAATGGTAAATGCCACCTGAAGATTCTAGTAAAGAGTGGGAATGATTTGTGTACATTATTTTGTGATCTTAGACTTTACTGGATTTATTTATCAATTCTAGGAGTCTTTTGGTGGAGTCTTCAGGGCTTTCTAGATAGAAAATTATATCATTGGCAAATGGATAGTTTGATCTCCTCTTTCCTGATTTGAATGCCTTTATTTCTTTCTCTTGCCTGATTTCTCTGGCTAGGACTTCTTGTACTATGTTGAATAGAAGTGACGGTGGGCATCCTTGTTTTGTTCCAGTTCTAAGAGGTGGATGTTTTTAACATTTCCCTATTAAGTATGTTGGCTGTGGGTTTGTCATAGATGGCTCTTATTATTCTGAAGCATGTTCCTTCTATGCCTAGTATGTTGAGGATTTTTATCTTGAAGGGGCACTGGATTTTAGTAAATGCTTTTTCTGCATTTATTGAGATGATCATATGATTCTTGTTTTTAATTCTATGTATATGGTGAATCAGATTTATTGATTTGCATATATTGAACCATCCTTGCATCTCTGGAATGAAACCCATGTGATCATGGTGAATTTGGTTTTCTGGCATTTTATTGAGAATTTTTGTGTCTATCTTCATGAGGGATATTAATAACAGTCATGCTGAGAGTCGTATCAAGAACCCAATACCAATTACAATAGCTTCAAAGAAAATAATACCTAGGAATATATTTAACCAAGGAGGTAAAACAGCTCTACAAAATTCTGAGAAAAGAAGTCATAGTTGACACAAACCAATGAATGTAAAAACATCTCATGCTCACGGATTGGAAGAATCAACATTGTTAAAATGTCCGTACTGCCCAAAGTGATTTACAGATTCAATACAATTTCCTTCAAAAAACCAATGTCATTTTTCGTACATCTAGAAAAAGTAATCCTAAGCTTCATATGGAACCAAAAGGAGGCTGAATAGCCAAAGTCATACTAAGCAAAAAGAACAAATCTGGAGGCATCATATTACCTGACTTCAAATTATACTACAAGGCTGTAGTTACCAAAACAGTATGGAAGTGGCATAAAGGGTAAACACACAGGCCAATGGAACAGAATAGAGAATCCAGAAATAAAGCCATGTAGCTACAACCAACAGATTTTTGACAAAGGAGACAAACACATACAGTGGAGAAATGTCACCCTATTCAATAAGTAGCACTGGGAAAACTGGGAAGCCACATGCAGAGGAATGAAACTGGATACCTATCTCTCCGCGTATACAAAAGTCAATTCAAGATGGATTAAAGACTTAAATTAAGACCTGAAACTATACAAATTCTGTAATAAAATGTAGGAAAAACTCTTCTAAACATTGGCTTACACAAAGAATTTATGAGTAAGTCCTCAAAAGCAAATAGCAGGCAACAGTATCTTGTTAGAACTTAATAACTTTGTTACATTTTTCTTCTATTTATTTTTACAGTTTTATTTTAATTATGGCAAGTGATCTCAGTTTTTCATTCACAGCATTGATCCAAAGTTTCAGTTGAAATGACTTTATTTTAATTAAAAATGCAGTCAATTAAAAATAAACAATATGCAAAAAAATAAAAATAAATAAATAACTAGGACTCAATTATACTAAAAAGCTTCTGCACAGCAAAGAAAGTAATCAACAGAGCAAATAGACAACCTACAGAACGGGAGAATATATTTGCAAACTGTACATCTGACAAAAGGGCTAATATCCATAATCTACAAAGAACTCAAAAAAATCAGCAAGAAAAAAAAAACCCATCAAAAAATGGGCAAAAGACACGAACAGATTTTTAAAAAAAAAAAAAAAAAGACAAATAACCAACAAACATGTGTTTAAGAGGTTCAATATCACTAATTATCAAGGAAACACAAATTAAAACCACAATGAGATACCACCTTACCCCTGTCAGGATGGTCATTATTAAGAACTCAAAAACAATAGATATTGGCATGGATGCAGTGAAAAGGAAATGCTTTTACACTGTTGGTGGGAATGTACAACTGTTATAGAAAAACAGTGTGGAGATTCCTCAAAGAACTTAAAGTAGACCTACATTCAATCCAGCAATCCTACTACCTGGTATCTACCCAAAGGAAAACAAATCATTATATAAAAAAGATACCTGCACCCAAATATTTATCACAACCTAATTCACAATTGCAAAGATGGAGCCAAACTAAGTGCCCATCAACTGATGATTAGGCAAAGAAAATCAATGTGGTATATACATATATGTGTGTTTGCACGCACACGCACGCATGCACAAACACACGTGTGCACAAACACACACACACACCCTGGAGTACTATTCAGCCATAAAAAGGAATGAAACAATGTCTTTTGCAGCAACTGGGAAGGAACTGGAGCCATTAACCTAAGTGAAATATCTTAGAAATGGAAAAACAAATACCATATGTTTTCACTTATAAGTGGGAACTAAACGAGGGATGTATATGGTCATAAAGTGGTGTAATGGACATTGAAAACTAAGACGGGGAGAGTGGGGTGAGGGATAAAAGTGTACTATCAGGTACAACATGCACTATTCTGGTATCGGGTACACTGACAGCCCTGATTTCAACATTATGCAATTCATCCATCCAACAAAATAATAATAATAATAAAATAAAATAAAACACTTGTATCCCCTACATTCTTTTGAAATAAAAAAGAAAGAGTGGAAATGAGTTTTGGCTTCTACATTTTGAGAAAGAGTTCTTCCTTGACTTATCCTGAGGGAGATGCGGGCAGGCAGTGCGTAATTTCTCCCTTGGCCGTTCTTCTGCACCTGGACTCTCGACAGAGTTGAGTTTAATGTTTGCACATGTTTCCTTTGTGTGAAAATAGTCTCTTCCATTTCTGTTTAATGCCTTCTTATCCTCTGGGTTTCTGAATGCATGTCAATTGCTGTGAGAAGCATTTCCTGGTATTCTACCCACACTTTCACCACCACCCAAGAGACAAATAGGAACATCATTTGGGTCACTCACACATGTGCTCATAAACAGTATAGTACCATACCTACTTAAGTATCTACCTACAATATGGGACCTAACTTCCTCACAGATAGGGAGTGTCTGATTCATCTCTGATTCTCCAGGTTCTGACATAGAGAACCAATCTCACACGTTCAATTAAGGTTTATTGAACTAAACTGTGTAAAATAAAATAAGGCAAAGCTGGTTTATTGCAATATTCAAAACTGAAGCATTAAGGACATTTTAATATATATCCCAGGGTGGAGGGCAACCTAAGGAATAGGTATGGGAAATGGGAATACAGGTGGCATAGCTAAACTATTTCTGTGCCATAACCCTTTTGACAGTCTGGGAATGCCTTTGGACCTCTTTTCAAAGAATGTTTTAAATAAACAGCAAAATATATAATATGACAAACTAAAGTACTTCTAGAAGAAAATGTGAAAAATCTTTGTAACTTTTGGTTAAGGAAACATTTCTTAGGACACAAAAAGCACAAACCATAAATGAAAAATTTGACAAATTGCACTTCATTAAAATTTTAAAAGTCTGCTCTTCAAAAGACACAGTTAAGAAAATGAAAAGACAGGACACAGATTGATATTTTAAAAATTGCAAAGAACACACCTGATTAAAAAAAGACTTATACAGAATACATAAATAATAATAAAACGTACACAACCGGGAAAAAGAAAGGCTAAAGATTTTAACAAACATATCACCAAAGAAGATATACATATTGCCAAAAACACATGGAAAAGTGTTCAATATCCTTAGTCATCAGGGCAAATACAAATTAAAAATACAAGGAGATATCACTACACATCCAATAGAATGGCTAAAATTAAAAGAATTGATAACACTAATTATTGGAGACAATGTAGGACGACTGGAGTACTAATATGTTGCTGATGGGAATGCAAACAATAGTTATTTTGGAGAATAATCTGGCAGATTTTTATAAAGTTAAACATATACTTACCATATGACCCAACAATTCCACCCATAGATACTTACACAAGGGAAATGAAAACATATGTCCGCACAGCAAATATAATAGATATTTTATTCATAGTAGCCAAAAGTCCATTAACAGGAGAATGGATAGAAATGTTGTGGTATATTTACACAATGGAGTACTTCTGAGCTACAAAATGGAATAAACTACTGATACATGTAATAACATGGGTGAATTTCAAAAGCGTTACACTTAGTGTCTAAGTATAATAAGCCAGGCACAACATACTACATATTATATGGTTCCACTTATATGACATTCTAGAAAAATCAAAACTGTAGACAAAGAAAACAGATCACCTGCTCCCTGCAGGCTGGACTGAAGAGAGACATTGTCTAAAAATGGGCATGAAGCAACTTTCTGGGGTGATGAAAATGTCCCAAATCTTAATTTGGGTTTTGGATACACAACTTGTATGTTTGTTAAAATTCATTAACCTGTACACTTAAAATGGATAGGTATTATTGCACTCAAATTATGTCTCAATAAAACCTGAGAAATTGTGAGTGAATTTTTTTTTACTGATTAAATTGCCCTTTTAGGGAATTCAGCCACAGGATTTCCCCCCCAACACACACACACATACACACACACAAATGAAAGGCATTTGTGCATACTCTAAATACAGAGAGGAACAGATACATTGGCTCAATATCTTACTGAGTTTGTGTGCTATTTGGAAATTGGATTGCTTTGACAGATTACTTGCTAGCCAGAAAAAGCATTAAGGGATTATTTGTCTACCATGATTTCAAATTTTTCCCTAATGATAAAATCATTTGAAATAAAAGAGTGCAGCCAAAGTAGTTCTACTTGGGAAGATATTATTTAATACATGGACATGTCAGAAACAGTATAAGCATGAAAAGGAAATATACTTCAATTTTCATTTCTTTTTAACTTACAGTGTTATAAATAACAGCACTAAACAATTTCAGTCCTAAATAGTACTTATTTCAGAATTCCCTTTAAGTGCTTGTCATCTTAAAGACTTGAAATCACATATGGATGGGGTATTGTAAACTTCACTCTGCAGTTTGAATCTTTACTTCTCAGTTTACTTTAATACCTACATTAATGCTAACTATTTGAGGACACTACCAGATTATACTGCTGTTTTGACTTGTTTATGTGCTGTAATATTTTCATACTGCATTATAGCACATTTTGCTTTAATAGAACTCTATGTATTTCAAGAATTTCTTTGCAAATAAGTTATGTTTCCAGCAATAATGTGAAAAAAGCTTTAAAATATTCATAAAAGCAATTTCTTTCGTTTATTTGTTAATAGAACATTATCTGCCTCAGCCAAAAGAATTCTTTTCTCACCCACAGTTCATAGAATGAAGAACTGCTGCTTATTTTAAATGAGTTCCTGTATAACTATCCAATTAAGTGAACTAATTTATACCTTTAGGCCTTTTCAAAGTATTGTTATAACATTAGTTGTTCTAATGAACTGCTAGTAAATAATTTAGATATTTTTAAATGTTTTTTGTGAGAAAGACCAACTAACTACAAAATTAGCATCTATTTTTCAATTTTTCCTTGGATACAGTGCCCTTTAACTAACTGTTTACTCTCTTTACATGAAGTATGTTCTTTTATATATCTGCATCTGCTTACGTCCAACACACTAGCCACTAGCCACACGAGATTACTTAAATTAATTAAAATTTAAAAATAAAAGGTTCAGTACCTCAATGACATTAGACAAATTTCATGTGCTCAATAGCCACATGTGGTTTGTGGCTATCCTATTGCTCAGCATAGATATAGAACATTTCTATCATCACAAGAGTTCTATTGGACAGTGCTGGTCTATTCCAGGGTCAGAAAACTTTTTCTTAAAGTGTTAAATAGTAAATATTTTAGAATTTATCAGCCAACAGGTAAAACTGAGGCTTTTAAGTACTTATATAACCATTTGAAAACTAGATTCATTTAAACATGGAAAAACCATTCTTGAGGGCTGTAAAAACCAGTCAGTGGCTGGATTTGAGCCATAATATTTCTACCCCTGGTGTAAAGCATTCAATCCTTTATTCATTAAGCACATCTTTATTGAATACCCTTATGTTTCAAGCACTAGGCTAAATATTATGTATAGAGTAATAAACAAGGAAATGTAATCCAAGATCTCTTGGAGTTCAAAAAATAACAGAAAAGGCATTGCATCGAAAATGATACAATTACTCAATTAGTAAATTTGACAAATACGATGAAGGAGACATATAGGATGTTACGAAAGGAAGTAACAGGGGAACCTAAACCAGCCTCAAAATTAACTCGATTCTAAAAATAATGTGGAACTAATATTTTTTTAATATGTGTCAAGTACTATTTATTGTAGACTTTCCAGATGATCCATGTGAAAAAGTGCTATAAAAATTAATGAACCTACTAAGAATTCTTGAAGAAGACCCCCAAAGCAATCACTACAGCAACAAAAATAAACAAATGGGATCTGATCAAATTAAAAAGCTTCTGCACAGCCAAAGAAACTATCATTAGAGCAAATAGACAATCTACAGAATGGGAGAAAATATTTGCTCTCTACACTTCCAATAAAGGTCTAATAACAAAAATCTACCTAGAACTCAAAAGAATTAACAAGAAAAAATCAAACAACCCCATCAATAGATGGGCAGTAGAAATGAAAAGAAACCTTTCCAAAGAAGACAATAATGGCCAGCAAACATATAAAAAAATGCTCAACATCTCTAACCATTAGAGAAATGCAAATCAAAACCACGATGAGATACCACCTAACCCCAGTGAGACTGGCCTTTATCAAAAAAATCCCAAAACAGCGAATGCTGGCGAGGATGTGGAGAGACAGGAACACTCTTACACTCCTGGTGGGACTGCAAATTGGTGCAACCTCTGTGGAAAAGAATTTGGAGGTTCTTCAAAGAGCTAAAAATAGAAATACCATTCTATCCAGCAATAGCATTATTAGGCATCTACCCAAAAGAGCATAAGACATTCTATAATAAAGACATCTGCACCCGAACGTTTATGGCAGCACAATTCACTATTGCTAGGTCGTGGAAACAACCCAAGTGCCCATCAATACATGAGTGCATTATTAAAATTTGGTATATGTATACAATGGAATACTACTTAAT
>CAUYRT010090024.1:0-43590 GCA_963574885.1 Lepilemur ruficaudatus | reverse complement strand
TTTAGCAAAAGGTTAGCATAGAGTCTTTATGCCTGATGGGATTATTTTCTTCCCAAAGTAGTGGCGGTTCCCAGCAATGTTGTGCATGTGAAGTTAGAAATGCCTGAGGCCAAATCAAAACCACAGTGAGATACCACTTATTTCTAGTGAGAATGGCCTTTATCAAAAAGTGGCAAAACAATAAATGTTGGTGTGGATGCAGGATCTTACAGAACACCAAACCAAGTCAAAACAAAACAATAAAAAAAGGTATCCTACCCGTAGTTATGAGAAAAATATGTCAAACGTTCAAAGCATTGAAGTATAGGCAGTTTGAATTGTTTCATTACCAAATATAATTTATATAAAATTTTATAGTCTTGTTTGATCTAAGTATAATAATTTTATAACCTATTATTGACAGTGTTTTCCTTTATCTGGATTTTATAAAGCCAAAGCTAAAATTGTTCTTGCAAGTCTGAGTTGGTTAAACAAATAAATTTGACATTGAACCATATTTCTTTCTGGGTGCACAATTCAGTTTATTTAGGGTTAAAAACAATTTAACAATGTAAGTAAAGACATTACGCCTTTCACAGCGTAATAGGAATTAAGCTTTTATCACCACAGATTTCAGTACTTGACCCAGAACCCAAAAGAGAAGGTTAACAGCTGAAATGGGAAAGTGTTATTTAAGTGCTTACACCAAAGATATATATTGTTGAGAAACAACTTTTGAGTGAGATGTTTATATAGTATCCCTTTATAACCCATACTAAAATTCATGATTGTGCCTGTCACACTTCTGGAAGGCTACTATATCGTGGACTAGAATCTGATCAATAGCACATGTCAGGTAAGATAAAATGTGGCAATAGCAATATTTTTACTGCCATTGTTTTCTCAGAACAGATGACCTGGTGTGTATGGTACTTCTAGAATAAAATTATAATAGTATGCAGGTTGCAAAATGGTACAAAAATATAATATTATGCCATCCTAAGATATTTCTAATCAAGCTTTTGCTTTTCTCATGATTTTGTTTTTTTCTGATATTAACCACAAATTTATACACTGGAAGTGAAGCACTAACATAAATAATTCAGATTTTCTCTCAGTCCCCAAATACCTTCTTTCAATCTTATTTCTGATGATCTAAGGTGAAAACAAAAGAGAACAATTATTAGGAATGGGAGATTCACCTTCTTTAGATGCTTATATATAAGCACCTATGGGTGGTTTATTTCTTTACTGTAGGATCTCCTGCCTACCAGGGGCAGAAGTGTGAATTTCAGAAAGAACTCATCCCCTTTTGTTAATTGTAAAATAAGTAGTTTCTATAAGAGAAAACTTCTTTTTATGAGTCTCTGCTGAATTGGAAAGACTCTTTCAGAGAACTCCTCTTAGAAAGTTACTGAGAAAGCCATGTCATTTGACAAGGGATTATTCAAAGTCAAGGACCCAAGAATATTGCCTATGCATTATAAAAGGACAGCGGATAATGATAATAAGGTTTATAACTAACACTCTTATTAGATATATGTAACATATATTTTGCATTGTATTTACATATATAATTAACATTTTCTGAGTACATGCTATTTGGCAAGATCTATACTAAGTATTTAGCAAGTATTTTCTTATTTAATAATCTTGATAAATGTATATGAGTTGTATTGGTAGTAACCCACTTTATAAATGAGGAAAATAAAACTTAGAGACACAAAATAATTTCAAGGTTACAGTAAGTAACAGAGCCAAGATTCCTGAAAGTCCCTTGTTCTTTGAGAGGTGACACAAAATTGTTTTCCAGCCAGATCATAATTTTTACAGTCTCTGTAGTAACTATAAATTTGAAATGTTCCCACTTTCCCTACCCCAATTCACTTTTGGCACCTACCCATAAAATGTCACTTCTCAAAAATGGGGAAAAAATGTGCTGAATACTGGGCTTTTATCGCAGTGCTCCTTTACTGATCAAATGTTTTTCTGATTGGTGAATTTAGAATACTGATACAACAAGGAAGATTAATAATACCTGATCTATAAAAACTTCAGCTATGTGGGTATCTCAGAAAAGAGTTATATTGGACACAGCGGCCAATTCTTAGAGGTAAGGGGGCAATGGCTTATCTTAACAGTTGTTTCTGTGTATAGCTGTGACATCAAAAATACTCTTGCAAATAAAAAATATGTGCTTTTAAAAGTTCTGTAATAGTGAACAATATCCATAAAATCACTATTAACAATGTCCAGGAAATAGCAGCAAAATTCACAGCAGCAGTTATATTTTCATTACAGTATTAAACACATGAGTAAATGAATTATAGAAAATGTAACCACAGATAAGAGTTTTCACAAATTATGCTTCTGGGACGAACTGATTTGGTGACTCACATTTTGGAAGTGGGTGATTGTTTTTCATTGTTACATCCTAGTTTGAATCATTTCAAGAAGACTAAAAAAGATCAAAAATATTATAAAGAAGTAAAAAAATACAAGCGTATCCAAACTATCCTAGCCCACTGTTATTTTTCTTCTTTTTAAATATAATCTCCCACTTATATCTCTATTTTTCTTTGGAATCTATTTAAAATATCTTAAGACAAAACAGAAAGCTGAGGACATAGTGTACAGCAATTAGTAGAGGAGTGAGATAGGTTATTTTTCATTCTAATAATAATGAGTATTTATATGAGATATAGAATTTAATTGAGATCTAATAACAAAGACATCTGTAAATTATCAGAAATGGCACAATTAACAAAATTATGTGTAATGTTGAATTTAAGTATAAAAAACAAAAAAGTCATTAAGATTTTTTTTAATTATGTAATTGTACTTGTCTTATCATAGAATGTAGTTGGACTTTAATTGTATGTATTTGTTGAAATTACAGTACAAAATTACTCTGTAGCATATAAAAAGTTAATCTGCTAAAGTTTTAACATTTGTGGAAAAATATTTCTAAAGTCAAATCAAACTCACTGAAGTTTTCTTTAAATTTTAGTTTTCTTCAATTCTTCTTATTTATTTTCAGAAATTTGTTCCACTTCTTTCTTTAGTCTTGAGTCTTAAAATATTCAAAGATCACATAATATTTTAAACATAATTAAGTGTATGTGAAATGATTTAATAACCATAATTCTCAACTAAATTGTTATTGACATGAACCATTTTCTCATAAAACTGTACTTTCCACAATAAATACTATAACCCTTTATATTACTTTACATTTGAATTCAAATATAATTATTCGTAAAGCAATCAAATCAATAAAAATCACCCTTTGCACTGAAAATAATGGACAAGATAAAAAAGGTCAATATGATGCTTGTAGAACAACCTATTTTCAAATTATCTATGAATCCTGTATATGTAAAATGTTGTGAACACATCACTTTTGTGCCTACCTTTCTAGATGAAGATGCAGCAGTAGCAGCAGCTACTCCGGGTAGCAGAGGCCTAGAGCATCTCTGCCTGTGACTGCATGCATGAACTAATCGCTGCTCTGTAAAATTAGAACGTCACTACATGACGCGTTCAATTATTTCACTCATTTCTTTTTTCCTTACTTATTTGCAGATTTCATAATACAGCATTGTTATCTATAGGCACAATATCGTATATCAGATCTCTGAAACGTATTCATCTCGCGTAACTGACATTTTATACCCATTGATTAGCAACCTCCGTTTCCCTCTCCTCTCAGCCCCTGACAACCAGCTTTCCATTACTTGCTTCTGTAAGTTGGACTGTTTAAATACTTCATATAAGTGAAACCATGCAGTATTTGTCCTTCTGTAACTGGCTTATTTCACTGAGCATAATACCCTCAAAATTCATTCATCTTGTCACATACTGAAGGATTTCCTTCTTTCTAAAGGCTGAATAATAATCCACAGTATGTGTAGACCACACTTATAAATCCATTCATCCATCGTTGGACATTTAGTCTATTTCCACATCTTGACTATTGTGAATAGTGCTGTAATGATCATAGGAGTGCTAATATCTCTTTGACATACCTGAATTAAATTCTTTTGGATAAATACCCAGAAGTGGGGTTGTGGGATCATATGATATTTCTATTTTTAATTTTTAGAAGAATGTGCAGACTTTTAAGAATGACTTTAATGGTGAGTTATAGAATTAATATAACTATATTCTCGCATCTATATAAATAAATGAATTCATATGAATTTGAGGAACTAAAGCAATATGTAGATCAGTTAACACTTAGATAGCTTGAAAACTATAGTAATTCTCTCATATCTATTTATCCTCTCCAAAAAATTAATTCACTATTTAGCCATGAGAATAAGCCTTTTGATAGCAGCGGTATTAAACTTAAAACAAGCTAGCTCTGGCAGAGAAACAAATAATTAGGTTAATGCCTATGGTCTTATTTCATATTATTTTTACTTGTAAAATTAAAATATATACTCCCATTTTATTGTCTTCTACTTACTGTCTTTCTATACGTTCCACTATAAACGTATTCTACACTGTGCAAATCCTTTAAGTCTTGGGAAAAGTAGAATGATTTGAAGAAATATTACTTTCAATAAGTCTCTAGACCAGGCAATTTATTGTGTTCCATTTTCCAACTTAATATATCTTAGACTTACATATATTTTGCACACGAAAATCATGCTCAGGTTTTATAGGTATAAACTGGTTGTCAGAGTGGGTTGTTAAAAATCACTTATTTAATACTAAGTACAAAATTAATATAATGCGTAAATGTATTTATGTTGCTTAAACAGAACCAAACGTTTTATTCATGAAAGTCTAACGAATGTGAAAATGTATGTATGATATCACAAATAAATTTTGTGTAACCAATAAAAGTTACTTCCAAATAACTCTTAATTTCATTACCACACATTTTCTTGATTTAAAGTTATGCAAAAAAATCCTAGAAGTAATAGGATTCTAGATACAGACCAATGAAACCTATTTTAAAATATTTTTATGATCTCAATTGAACCACATTTTGTTAACTACAGTAAGGGTTTGCTGCTACTACTTATAGACAAAGTACCTGATTATAGCAAGCATTTAATTCCATATTATCTCACAAATATTATTGATAGCTGTTACAACAACAGTGCAAAGCCACAGTCTTAATCTAAAAAAATATAAAATAAAAAAAAAACAAAAACCAAAAAGTTCTAACAATTCATTTTTTTAAAAACGAATTGGGCAGCTAAACCTGATCTGAGCTGACCCAAACTTGCATGGGAGTAAAACCAAACTGAAAGTGAAATAAATCCATTTTTAGTGTTGTATAGATCCTAACAAGTGTGAATATGCTTATATTTTACTGGAGTAATATCACTGTGTTTCACTGGGAGGTGCTGCTGGACTCAGCTGGAGGTGCTATGAAATATAAAATGCATGCACCTTTAAATATTTGAACAATTTTTAAATACACAGCACATCTAACCCCTAACCCCACAGGTTTCAGATAAGGTCTAGTAGGTCTGTTATAGCACATTCCAGTACAAGGTCTTAAAAAAGAAACAGTGAAAGCAATTAGATAAAAATTTCACTCCTACCTGAAGAGTGCATCTTTCTAATGTGCCCAACCTCTTTCACCATTTGCATTTCCTTTACCTTGATTTCCTCTTTTCACTCTGTTGCTCATTTTCATTACACATTTTATACCTGTGCCACTAACAGCCTTTGCTAATAACATAGCTTTCTCATAGAGCATAGTACATACCACAAATTAATCTTCTTGTCTCTTCATAACTGGGCATCCAGACCAGATTATCCTCTTAGCTTTGTCATGCTTCTGTAATTTTGAAAAGCCTTACTTCTCTATGACATAAAAAAAAATTACAGAAAGTTTGCAAGCAATTCACAATAGCGAGCAATTCAAATGGGTTATGAGCCAAAGAAAGTATAATTTAACTTAAGACCAGATAGCATAAAAATTCTACAAGAAAATGTAGGGAAAATTCTTCTGGACATTGGCCTAGGCAAAGAATTTATGAGTAAGATACCAAAAGCAAATACAGAAACAACAATAAATAAATGGGATTTAATTAAACTAAAAAGATTCTGCACAAGAAAGGAAACAATCCACAGAGTAAACAGACAATCTACAGACTGGGAAAAAATATTCACAAACTATACATCTGACAAAGGACTAATATCCAGTGTCTAGAAACAACTCAAAAATATCAACAAGAAAAAAGCGAATAACCCAACAAAAAGTGGGCAAAAGACACAGTTTTTTTTTTTTTTTTTTTTTACAGGGAGATAGATGAATGGCCAACTAACCTGTGACAAAATGCCCAACCTGACTAATCATCAGGGAAATGCAAATTAAAACCACAATGAGATACCACCTTACCCCTGTCAGAATGGCTATTATTAAAAAGTCAAAAAACAATAGATATTGGTGAGGATGTAGTGAAAGGAAATACATAGACACCGTTGGTGGAAATGTAAACTAGTACAATCTCTATGGAAGAGAGATTGGATTATTTCTCAAAGAAGTAAATGTAGACCTATTATTCAATCCAGCAATCCCACTACTAGGTATATAATCAACGTAAAATAAGTCATTGTATAAAAAGACACCTGTACCCTTATGTTTATCTCAGCACAATTCACAATTGTAAAGATATAGAATTAACCTAAGTGCCCATCCACTGAGGAGTGGATACAGAAAATGTAGTGTGTGTACACACACACACACACACACACACACACACACCATGGGGTACTACTCAGCCATAAAAAAGGAATGAAATAATGACTTTTGCAGCAACTTAGATGGAACTGGAGACCATTATCCTAAGTGAAGTATGTCAGGAATGGAAAAGCAAATATCACATATTCTCTCTTATAAATGGGACCTAAACGAGGAGTATGTTGTTATAAAGTGGTATAATGGACATTGAAAACTAAGAAGGGTGGAATGTGCTACTGGGGGAGAGTGATAAAAATCTATCAATCAAGTACAAAGTACACTATTCTGGTGATGTGTACACTAAAAGCCCTGACTTCAGCATTATACAATTTGTATACAGCATTATACAATTTATCCATGTAACGAAAACACTGGTATCCCCTGAATCTACTGAAATTTTTAAGAAATGGTATGCCAAAACTTAAAAAAAAAAGTTAATATATAATTCTCAACACAGTGGATTGGTCTAAGTTAAGAAATCTGACAAAGTTAAGTGTTCTCATGAGGATTAACAGGATCTCTTACAAATTGATATTTGTTAATATAAATTTGTACAATTACTTCAGAAAAACATAATATTTATTTATGAAGTTGAACAATGAAGTTTCCTATTAACTGACATTGGACTTCTAGGCATATAGTCAATAAAATTTTTTTACTTGCATCCTAGGAAACATGAACAAGAATATTCAAAACAATAACATTCACAGTAGAAAATAACCTAAATACTCAAAGTGCATAACAGGAAAATAGATCAATTGTGATGTATTCAAATAGTAGAATATTACATAGCCAGAAATTTAATTAATTAGAGCTACAACAGAGCAATATTAATAGAATTACATTTTAATAATATTTAGTGAAAAAGCAATTTCACAAAGATTCCATATAATATGGTGTGTTTTTATTTTATTTTATTTTTATTTCAGAATATTAGGGGGTACAAACGTTTTTGTTACATAAATTGCTTTGGTGCTGTTTAAGTCAAAATGTGCCCATCCCCCAGATAGTGCACATTGTACCCATTAGGTGTGAATTTACCCATGCCCTTCCCCCCCACTTGCTTGATTTTCGATAAATTATTTCTATATGTTTACGTAAGTGTTGATTGATTAGTTCCAATTTAATGGTGAACACCTGTGGTGTTTGTTTTTCCATTCTTGTGATACTTAGAAGAATGGGCTCCAGTTCCATCGAGGTTAATACAGGAGTTATTAGTTCATCACTTTTTTATGGTTGAGTAGTACTCCATGGTATACATATACCACATTTTATTAATCCACTCATGAATTGACGGGCACTTGGGTTGTTTCCACATCTTTGTGCTGCTATGAACACATTCAAGTGCAGATATGTTTTTTATAGAATTTCTTTTTTCCTTTGGGTAAATACCCAGTAGTGGAATTGCTGGTTCAAATGGTAGGTCTACTTTTAGTTCCTTGAGGTATCTCCATACTACTTTCCATAGAGGTAATACTAGTTTGCAGTCCCACCAGCAGTGTATGCTGCATCCATGCCAACA
This sequence comes from Lepilemur ruficaudatus, assembly GCA_963574885.1. NCBI lineage: Eukaryota > Metazoa > Chordata > Mammalia > Primates > Lepilemuridae > Lepilemur > Lepilemur ruficaudatus. The sequence continues at coordinate 35,380 of CAUYRT010090024.1, read as the reverse complement.
TTTGTTGTTTGGGAACTTTTGGAAAGGCACAAAAAGACGTGATGTGTTTCTATTTAATAATAAAATTCAACACAAACAGAGGCATATCAAATAAGACATTTTAAAAATTAGATAAATGATAATACCACATTTGGATTATCTCTGCTATCAGGAAGCAAAAGTTGAGATTGGCAGAAAAAGGCATTGCAAGTTATTATCACTGTTCTATTTTTCATGCAGAATGTCATTCTCAAAAGCATGTATCAGCTGTGCTTTTTAGAGTTTATTCCAAGATTGTACCTGGCTAGTAGCTTCTATGTTGTGTATGTATGGATATTAATAATATTGATAATATAAGTACATAGAATAAATATAAAATAGGATATACATGGATTCTTAAATTAACTTTCCCCAAAAGTAGACCTTGAGTCTAAGATTTGAGGAGACATTGTTCATTTGGAGGAAATCCCAAGAAGCACTAGCATGGGAATGGGAAAGTAGAAGGAAGGAAAATTAACCAAAACAGATGTCTTAATGGGTAGGTTACCTCTGTTAGTCCCACTGGCTACTTCATGGAGAAGAACATACCCTCAGACTTGTCCCAAATATATATAGCCCAAAGGGGGGCTATATATACTTGTTTGTCATTAGTAGAGGATTGCAATTGAAATCATTTACTCCTCTAAAATATGGTGGCACCACGTGCAATGAATCCTCCTCATGTGTCTAGAGAAATCCCTGAGGCAGAGAGTCACAAGGCTGTGCAGTGAGAAGCCATCAGCTTCCAAGAAACAGTGAGCAGTGAACACTGGGGGATATGAGTCAGATAACGGTAGCATCTGCTATGATCCACTTCCTGCACCTCTCCAATACACATCTGTGCCACATTAAATTCCTTTTTTTCTCTCACTGTTTCTTCAAGGGTGTGGTCAGTCAAAATTTGTAAATCAAAAAGATTTATAATACTATAAACAGTTGGACAAGCTGCATTCCTCACTATTGCACTTACTTAAAAGGCATCACTTCTATTACCACCGACCTATGCATTTATTAACATAATCATTGCTGTCTACTGCTATTCTTCTTAGAAAGATTCACACAGTTTTTGATACTTTTCATGATGCATATTAAAAATAAAGGAATTCACTAAATAAATTCATACCAATAACTAGAAGTTGTATTGATTATTCTAGTAAAGAAACCATGTCCATCATAGCAGCTGCAATTAGGGTTACCACTTGTTTAAATTTATATAATTCCACCATACCTTTATTTTGTGCCTTTGATTTTTGCTCAGGCCAATTAATTACATGGAAATATGAAGGAGCCAACTGACTTTGTATTATTTGGGTCGTTGAGAGTAGTACTAATCTCTCCCATTCCAGCCAGGATGCTATATGGCTTGTTATTTAGAGTCCTGGCTGGGGACTGCATGGGTAGGCCGTTTCATGTGACTCTGCTTGCTCTTTCCAATCACAATGCTTATTAATGCATGGGTCAGGGAACTGATGTGATAATGCCAGCTATTAAGTATGTATTTTATAATTATGTACTCCAGAAACTGGGAAATGACTGCAGAGTTGTTCCATGGACCCGCTGGAGACAGAGTGAAATGGACTTTTGCCAGAATTCCGTTTATAACCTCACCTTTATCTGAGGCCTGGCCTTGATGGTGCCTTGTGTCTTCTGGTTTCAGTGTCAGAACCCAACCCATATCAGATGGCTTTTGAATGATCTGAGAATTCTCCTTTCCCTGGTCTGGTAATTTATGTACTGACTACTATCTATACTCACCACTGCTTTTACTTCATCTTCTATTGTTCGGTTCTGGGTCTGGGACCATGCACAGGTCTAAAAACTCTAAGGAACAGTGATTTTCTGACTGCCGCCAGCCTTGTGCTCACCTGCTTTTGATTACTTTTAGTTATATAAGTAAAGCAATACCCTCATTGAATATTCATATAATGTATCCCTAGGAACAGCAGGGTATATTAGCCATTACCTAAAATCCCTGAGGATCAAGGCCACCTGCTTGCCATTCCATCATTGCTGCCCACGCAGCAACTACACAGACCTTGCTTGTGATGATTAAATGTTGCCCCTTGGCCTCTGTTATTTCTGAATGTGTCATCCACAATAGAAACCACAGAACCCATTATGATAGCAGTGCCTTTTAACATCAACCTTTCTCTCACAAAGACAGTCATTGCAGAATGCCTCAATGATGCTAAAACCCCATATTAGAACATTCCTTATCACTTTAGCGAAAGGAGTTTCTCTCTGATCTTCCCAGAGATCATAGTTAGCTAGTGCATTCTTTGGTCTTACATAACAGATCCACTTGAGGATTCCCTATGCTAGGAACTATTTGACCTTTTCTTCAGTATGCTACCAAGACAGTTACGGTGTCTTGCTTAACTTACTGAACATCGATATTTCCAGTTTTTGTGGATAATTCTTCTAGGGTATTGGGGCAGTTCCAGGAATCCTTGCCAGAAATGTTGTACACTAGTCACAAAACAGTGTGTTCATGCTATTAAACATTTCTCTATGTAGGGATATATTCTGCCCCTCCGCTCCTACCTTCCTCAATATCCACTGCCATGTGCACTCTCTTGTGAGGACATATTAATCAGGTTCTAGCTCTCTTTTTGTGACTAATCTATTTCTTCTCTTGGCAGGGCCATGTTGATAACTGACCTTAGCCATTGGTCTAAAAGCAGGGAGTGGAGGGGATGGCAGATCTTGAAGAAAGCAAGCATCATTGTGTGATAAAATACCTCTGATTAGCCGATTTCACAGTTTTCAGTCAATGAAAGTGAGCTTCTCTCTCACAAGAATAAGAGGACCTCTTTTATGGACCAGATTCTTTATAGAGGTCCCTGGATGTTCAAGATTATTGTTTGCACTCTAATATCCACTCTGGTCTCAGGAAACTATTTCTTCCCTGTAAGGCCTGGGCTTTAACATGGTACACTTGCTGGGGCTGTGAATGTGGTTTCTTTTGTAACTACCACTATTGTAATCAAATCAAATCTTGGGCATGATTTCCAATACAGTCTGCCCTCCCACTACAGATTCATTTTAAGTGCTGTCATGAAGGCCTTCTGGTTTTCACACTGTACCTTGAGTTGATATTTGGCTCATCTGAGCCTATTATTTTTCTTCCATTACAGCAGTTATAATAACAGTAGTCATCCTATACCTGATTCTTCTAAATACTATTGCCTCCGTATTTTTTTCAAGATCTTGAACTACTTGAGTAATCTAGTGTGTTCCCTTCCACCAGTACCCTATCCCAATCCAACACATATGGGAGTTTAGTAAGGCTCAGTAATTGGGAAGCTGCAGCTCCCAAGGGTTATGACCATGCCAGTATTCCTCAATAAAGGTACCCTTGTTGAATATGGCTGGTGATTGATACAATTCTAGAATTCCATTCTGTCTATTCTCTAGAACACTATGTTCAGTACTAACTGCCTTATTTCTGTGTTCCTATAGCCAGAGAATGCCTTCATGTGGAGTGTAACAGGTGCTTTCAGAGAGAAGCTATTAGCAAGAACTACAATGTGGGGTGTTGAGGGGATATGAGCGCAGTGCCCATGTTGATTGCTACACATGACTTCTGGGTGACTATGTGATCCAGTTCTACAAAATTGAAGTCCAAACTAAAAATAGTCTAGAGAATAGCATCCAGATATTTTGTGACAACATTTTTGATGACCCTTAAATATATGATTAAGAACTAGAATTGCATAGAGGGCCAGCTTTCTTCAGCCACTTGAAAAAGATATTAATATTCACTTCAAAAAGGTGCTACTTCTAAAATGCAAATACCGTGGTTAATTCAAAATGAATAAATAGTCACTCTGAAATTTCCATTTTTCTGAAGTTTTATGAGTTCCATTTAGGTATTTTTTTCAAAATTTTAATAGCAACATAAAATATCATTATGACCTATTCCTTTTTTAGTATATTTAGCCAGCTGAAATGGATTTAAGGTTACACTTTAAAAAATAACTACAATCTAAGGAAATTTTATTTTCCCAAACTCTTGTATGATCGATGCTGCAATTCTTTCAGCATTTTAAGGGTTCTTGTGCTTCAAGGATTTCTGTAATGATTCCTCCAGTAAAAACCTATTTAATGGCACAGAAAAGCAGGAAAAAAAATCTGTCTCCTCCAAAATCCACAGTGGCATTTCAGCAAGGCTAATATTCTCTACTATAATTTTACATTGTAATCAAGGTAACATACTTTCCAAACTATAAGAAAGATCAGGTGGAAACTCAAATGATTATTTTTCATGTGTTTTTTAAAGGAGAAAGGAGGATGCAAAAGTTAGAGCCAGTCAGTGTGACTCCAGAGTTCAAAAAATTTTCCTATTACTAATTCTACATGTCAGTCCCCTTCCTTCTGACCTCAGTTTCTAGGTTTGCCTTCAACTTCTCCTGTTATCTCAGTTATATCCATGATATTACATAGTGATTTACTTTTTCTCATAAAACTAATTTGCTTATTCTCTTCGTGACGTCACTATTTTAATGGCTGAAAATATTTTTCTTAACCAAGGCAATAATTAAGAAAGTCTGGTAAAAATAGCTCGTTTTTTAAAACATGTATTGAGTCTTATCACCCTGCTACTGAAACCTAGGGGAACTGCAATTTATAAATTTAGTTGTAGTTATTTCTAGGCACAAATTTTTTAGTTTAAATTTTTAAAGTTTAGATTGTAGATTTCCTGTCTGGTAAATTTTACTTGCTTATTTTCTTTGTTATAAATAGGAAATTTGCTGTCTTTGTACTCAGTTACTTTACATAACAGTAAAGTAAAAATTTTGACATTGTCTTCTTTCAAAAAAACATTTTACTCTCCTTTATAACTGATCAATAAGGAATTTTGAGGCTCCTTTACTGATAAACAAATATATAGTGTAAAGCTTATAAGTTTACTGATGCATTATTGTACCTAAAAATTATATATTTCTTTGTTTTCTATTAGACAAAAATGCTACAAAATATTTGGTAGAGTAAATAAAGAGCTTGCTTAGAATATGTTTACTGAAGAAGTTACACAGTAGGGGATTAGATTCTTAAGTTCTATGAGTCTAGTTTATAAGACTCTATATGAGACAGTCTCTCTCATCTGTTAAAATAATTATTTTTAGATAGTTATATTGATTGATGACCATATAATATAACATTATATGTGATCTATTACCGTAGAGCATTTTATCCATATAAGATGTTAAATGTCTGTTATAGATCTGCCTGGTTACTAGACAACAGTTAAAGATATCACTAGGTTTTTATTTCGGTTTTTTGGTAAATGAAAGAGCAAAGTGTCAGCAAACTCAAGTTATCTGTGTGGTATAACAACAGTTATTTATCAATTTCTTGATGAAAAATGATTACACTTTGGATGACCAGGAAGCTACAACTGAAAAATCGTATTGAGTACATATATGTGCATATATATGAGTATACACTCATGTATCTATGTGTGTATACTTGTGCACATATACATGTTTTTGCCACCTCAATTGTACTACCACTATCGCCATTGCAAAGCAAAGCTGTCCCACCATTCTCAGCATATGATTGTATGTATCCAAGAAGATAAATAGGTAACTTGGTGGGAGCAGAAACTTTTTATGAGTCCCTAATTCCTATACCCTCTTGGACATAGGTAGCAATCTGGACCTTTGGTTGTGTTATTAAATGTTAGCACCAGATGACAATAGTTTCAACAGGAATTTCTTTATTACATTAGAAGGAGAATCATATACCTTGCAAAATCTCAAAATAATTTGATTATTAAAAATGAACAAGGTAATCACCTATAGACACCAATATAAGAGAAAATTTCAAAAAGAAACGATGATATCTTTTTAACTTGCTTTCTCTCCAAAAGCTTTTTAAAATACAGGGTGTCCCAAAAGTCTCCATACAAAGGGAAAATTTTATAATGGATATTTTGTAAATACAGGTACATTTAGCAACAATTTCCCATTTTTCCTATGTATGGCGACTTTTGGAACACCCCGTACAATTACTAGTTTAAGTAATTACACTTCAGATCTTAACTATAAGTTATTTTAAAGTCCACTAAATCCCATACACACCTGATAGCAGTCAGGTGAGGTGCTTATTAAAAATGTGGTTTCCTGTACCTTTTTCAACAATTTAAATTATACTCTCCAGGAGACAATTTAACGATCTTTTTTTTTTTATTTTAGCATATTATGGGGTACAAATGTTTAGATTACATATATTGCCTTTGCCACAACCAAGTCAGAGCTTCAAGCGTGTCTACCCACCAGATGGTGCATGGCGTACCCATTAGGTGTGAATATACTCATTCCTTCCGCCCCTCTCCCACCTGCCTGACACCTGATGAATGCTATTGCTTTATGTGCACTGAAGTGTTGAACAATCTGTTTTTAACAAGAACACTTGCTATACCTTCTTATCAGGTAAATTTGCAGAATCCTGTCTTAGACTATATGGTTCATGTGTCCAGAGACCATTGACTACCCAAAGTAAATGTTATATATATATATGTGTGCATATATATGTGTATATTAGAATGAATGACACTGAGACATATAGTTATTTTTCCCAGCCCATTACTACATCTTATAAAGATTACCTGCCTAAGCAGTGATAGGCAACTATAACCTGCAGTAGGTACAAGCCTGAGTTTTACGATAGTTTTTAAGACTTTTATTCTACTTATTGGATGATATTTAGACTCTCTGAGGCCATTCAAGTGGGCAACGAGCTCTAGTCTTTATCACAACTCTTCCAGTGTGTCTTTAGTATACCAGTATTGCTTTGAAGTTTTTTTCTTCATATAATTTTTTCTATTTTAATCTTAGTTTTCCTCAGTTTAAGTGAGAAGTGCACCTAATTATAACATTGAGATGAAGATTAAGTAAGAGCATACATAGTATCTAAATTTCAAAGAATATTCATTGATAAGCTGTTTTGCAATGAGAATTATTTACTGATTCTGTTGTCTTTCAAGTGGCATAACCCTCAATAAAGGACTGAATCTGAGCCATTTTTCCACCCACAGCTTTCTTCAGAGAATATCACTTTCTAAAAATACAACGAAACCATTGTGAACAGATAAACAGTGTGGTTTTTCACAAAGGATGTTAATTTGAAAAAAACCCAACTCATTTTAAAAATAATTTCCATGACAGAATGACATTGTCAATACCTGGTTTGGTTTTGAAAAGTTGGATAGCCTGCCTCTTAAATCTTCGATGTGAACATAGATTACTACAATGAACCTAGTCTTAGTATAGCACAGCATTTGCTTAGCCATCTGTTATATTTACGTAACCAGAGTCCAGGCTGTTTCTTGGAGCTCTAAAACTTAATCAAGTACTCTATTTACATCGTCAGGTATTCCCTGAGGGCTGCCTCAAGTGATGAAGTTTACATTGCTAAGTCTATCAATTAGTTCTAGCTACTAGCTAATCAGTTAATAAAACTAGAAAGCTAAGCCTGAGAGCTCAGTTAAAATTCCAAAAACCTTAGTTAAAATTCCTTTGAACTGCCTGAATAGATTTTTTAAAATGCTAAAATTGACTAATTCCTTCATTTATTACTATTATGATTATTGGTTACTCTCAGAACAATTTGTGGCTATTGCAGCGATTAGATTAAAACAGTTGTATACTGAAATGAAGGGACTGTATTATCTGAGAGCATTTAAAATCAATAAAAACCCTACTAAAAGTTGGTCGTTTTTTATCATCAGTGATTGCAATCATTTTCAGTAATAATACTTATTCCCCAAAACCAAAATCACTGTGATCCAAGTTCTAATTAAACTAATTGCCGTACTTACTACTGAGTTTTAGGTATGCATATATTTTTATTTTCATACATGTATATTTATTATATAGTTAATATTATGCTGAATTTCCATGTAATTTTATAATATGGATATTATTAATATTAAATGCAATATTACATACTTGGGTATCTATGTGCATATATTTCAAACTAGCACAGCATTAGTACTTATCTTTTAATAAACATTGCATTCTACTTGAAAGATAACTTAGAGGAAAGATAACTTAGAGTTAAATAATCTTCCTAGACTCCTATTCCCAGACCTAGATTTGTGTGTGTGTGTTTTCTTTCAAGTAGGACTTTCAAAATAAATAGTGATTGTAAAGACAGAAAATAAATTGGCTTACTTCAATTCTATTCATTCTATGTGATCACTTGTAGATTTTTTAAATTAATCAACTTTACTTTTTTTAGAATGATTTTAGCTTTACAGAAAAACTAAGTAGATAGTATAGATAGCTCCCATCTGGCCGCCTCCCCTGCACAGTTTTCCCTATTATTAATTTAGTTTTAATGTAGTACTTTGCTGCAATTAACAAACGAAACCGATCCATTATTATTAACTGAAGTTCGTAATTTTCATTAAGTTTCACTCTGTGTTGTAAAGTTCTATGGGTTTTGACAAATGTATAAAGCCACGTATCCATTGATACAATGTCAAACAGAATAGTGTCACTGCTCTAAAAATCCCTGTTTTCCACCTCTTCACCCCACTCCCTGCTGCCCTGGCAAACACTGGTCTTTTTATTCTCTCTATAGATTTGCCTTTTCCAGAATTTCATATAGTGGGAATCATACAGAATGTAGCCTTTTCAAACTGGCTCCTTTCATTTAGTGACTTTCATTTAAGGTTTCTTTATGTCTTTTTGTGGCTTGAGGGTAATTTTTTTATTGCTAAGTAATATTCCATTGTATACATGTACCACAGTTTGTTCCTACACGAACCTTTGAAGGAAATCTTTGTTGATCCAGTTTTGGGAAATTATGAATAAAGCTGCCTTAAAAATTTATGTGCAGTTTCTTGTGTGTGGGCATACATTTTCAACTTATTTGGGTAAATGCCTAAGCAGCAAAATGTCTGGATTGTACTGTAAGACTATGCTTAGCTTTGTAAAAAACTGCTAAACTATCTTCCAACATGGCTTAACTATTTGGTATTCTCACCAGCAATGAACGAGAATTCTCTGTGGTTTCATATCCTCACCAACGTTTTGTGTTTACGGTTGTAGAAATGTTTTAAAATTTTGTCCTTCTAAAAGATGTGTAGTATTTTCTCATTGTTTAATTTGCAGTTGCTTAATAACGTGTGATGTTGAGCACCTTTTCATATGCTTATTTGCCACTTTAGAGAATAGTTCTTACAGATTTTCAGGACCTGGAATCGATGATTTTGAAAAGTGGGTCTTAGAAGTCAGAGAACTGGTTGAAATTGGACAGAGTTTCTCACACTGTAGATTTGGGGTGATTTGTAGTACATGGTGGGGTCTTCGATGTGAAACTTGATGAGCAAGGGATTTTAGATGATTTAAAGCCCCAACTTCCAGGAACAGGTATTTTATACCAAGAAATGCGCTTACGTTGGTTTCAGTGAACATAATATTTTCTTCAGCTTTCATATTTGGAAACTCCTCAAAAGTGTTTGGCATCCACTGAAATTCTGTGGAGGGAATCACAAAACATCCCAAGCTAAGATATTTTCCAGTGGGTATGTGTTTCAATTAGTATGACCTCTTGGATTTACTAAGATCCACAAAACAAAACAGTTCTTCGAAATACAGAAAATCATAACAGTGGAGAAATAGTCACAACATGACAATATTTAGACAAAATTTTTTCTGATACTCCTCACCCTCTTTTCCTTGTTTTGTTATCATTTAAACAGAAGCATAAATACATATGGACACATTTCAAAAGCGGATATATGAAGTAAGAGCCAAGATCTCAAATTAAAAAATTTTGTGTTTGTTAAATGCACAATGGTTTCAGGAAGCCATCCACATAAAAGCTTAGTGACCTTTCCTCACTCAGCAAACCAGGGAATTTTTCCTTCACTGCAGCTCTCTCTGTATGCCCTAAGTATTGCTATCTCTAGAATATAGTTGTCTCAATTTTCACAAACTGTCAGGCAATGAGATATGCCTTTTTCTTTTTATATGTATGGATAGCTAAAATTCCTGAGGGGATGAATTACTCAAGATAGTTAAAGATGGTAAGACAAGAAGTAATGGCCTGAAACATGGAGAAAGAATGCTTAAGCTAGATAAGATGAAGAAATTCTTAGTCATGAGGTCAATGAGGCAATCAAATAGGGTACCCAGGGAGGTAGTCAAGATACCATCACTAAACATTATTCAGACTCAAGGGAAAATTAAAGAGGCAAGCTCTGGATGAGAGAACAAGAAATCATATTTTTAAGCAAGAAGGAAATAATCTATAGTAGATAACTCAAGATGTAGCTTTTGAATAGTTAGCCTATGCAGAAATGTTAATTCTAATTGGAATTAAACTATCACATTTTAAGAATTAATTATACATTTCAAAGTGATTTTTAAAGGCTTCCATCCATATTTATTCAATAAATATTTACTGAACATCTTCCATGTGCCAGGCACTTTTTGGGGTTTATTTAAGATATACTCAGAATATCATAAAAATATATGGAATGTTGGTTTCTAATAAGGTATACTGATAAACTTGGTTGGTGACCTTAAATAGCATACATAGTTAAAATATGCTAAGTGCTTCATTCGTCTAGCGACACATAGTAATATATATTGGTACTTGATACCTATATTTCTCTGAACATGGCATGCTATTTCTTAATTACTATAAATCTTGCCAATCAGAGTTACCTAATTTTTTCCTACTGTTCCATTATGCTATTCCACAGAGTTAATTAATGGCTCATGCTTTATTTGTACAGATTAATTTCTTTATCCTATAAAATTAATATGAATATTATGTTTAAAAAAACTATGTCATACAAGGAATGTAAGCAGCATTTCATTCATGAATTATATAAAGTTAAAGTAAAATTTGAGGTACAATGGATATACAAATCACTCTTATTGTTTAAATTACCTTGAAACCACCACCACTGTCAACATAACGTTCACATCCATCACATCCTGAAGTGCTCTTTTGTAATCCCATCCTCCTAACCTCCCCAAACCCATAGCCATTGCCAGACAACAATTGACCTACTTTTTCTCTTCATAATTAATTTGAATATTTTAAAAATTCATATAAATGAAATCATAAAGTATACACTCTTTCTTGCCTGGCTACTTCACTTAAAGTAATTATTTTGAGACTCATCAGGCTGTTGAGTGTATCATAATAACCCAGTGTTTTTTATTGCTGGAGAGTAAAGATCTACCATTATTTGCTTGTCCGTTGACTTATTCATGGATATTTTGGTTGTGTTAGCAGTTTGGGGCTATTACTAATAAGACTTCTATAAATATGTATGAAAAAGTCTTCTTTATATAGATATATGCTTTTACTTATTTTGAGTAAATACCTTGGACTTGAATGACTAGGACCTATATTTAAAGTTTTAAGAAATTGCCAAATTGTTTATAAAAATTATAACATTTTCCATTCCCACCAGCAGTAAAATACTCTTGCATAGAGGGCTTTTTAATTATATACATTTTACTATGTGTGTAGTGGTATCTCACTGTGGTTTTAAATGGCATTTTCTTAATGACTAATGGTGTGGAATATCTTTCATGTGCTCATTTGCAATTCATGTTATCTCCTTTCATGAAGTGTTTGTTCAAATATTTTGCACATGTTTAATGACATGAGTTGTCCGGTATATGGCTTGGACTTGTTTTTTATTTTTCATTTTCTTGGAGTATTTCCAAGGTCAGAACTTCTTAATATTGATAAGGTTCTATTTTCCATTTTTTAATTTCATGGATCATAACTTTGATATCAAAAATGTGTCTAACTTAAGATTTTTTCCCATGCATTTTATCCTGTGTATTTTTCTAGAAATTTTGTGCTTTAGATTTGATTCATCAATCTATGATCCATTTTGAGTTATTTTTTACATATTCTAAGAAGTATGAATCAAAGTTTATCTGTTTATTGTATGTGATATCCAATTCTTCTAGCAAATTTACTGAAAAGTCCATTTTTCTTCAAGAAATTGCCTTTGTACTTTGTCAAAAATAAATTGACCATCTATGTGTAGATCTATTTTTCAACTCACTACTGTGTTCCCTTGATCTATTTGTCCATCTTTACCATACTATCCAGTATCTTGCTTATAAATAATTGCTTTGTAATAAGCCAGCTTGTCAGTATCTACACAAAGACTATAGTAATTCAGATTGGGATTACATTGAATTAATAAATCAATATTGGCAGAATTACCCTTTTAACTATATTGAGTCTTCTGACACATGAATGTTTCTTATCTTTCCATGTACTTAAATCATCTTTCTTTAATTTCTTAAGCAATGATTTGTAGATTTTAGTGTATATCTCTTTCAAAACCTTTGCCATATTTACCCCTAAGTATTTCAAGTTTAACATACTCTTTTCAAAAGCATTATTTTTAATTTCAATTATTTTTATAGTTAGTTAATAGAAATGAAGTTAATTCCTGTATGTTAATCTTGTATCTTGAAATCTTGCTAAACACATTTAGCAAAACAGACTTCTAATAATTTTTGATAGATTTCATAGAATTCTCTACATAGATGATCATGTCATTTGTAAATGAAGTTAACTTATTCCTTACCATTATTGATGACTTTTATTTATTTTACTTACATATTTCACTGCTTAGAGTAACAAGTACAATGTTGAGTAGAAGTGTTGAGAACAGTCATCCTTTCCTTATTCCTGAATTTAGCAGGAAATCATGTACTTTTTCGTAATTAAGAATGTAAAAGAAAGAAAACCTATACACTTTCTCTAGCTTCCCTTTGTCTAGGTTAAGAAGTTCCCATATACCTGGGAATTTTCGGTAGAATGATGTGTATTTTGTTAAATGCATTGTCAATTATTGTGGGGTATTTTCTGCAATGATTTTTAATGTCACTAGTCATGCTCTCAATCTACGCACTCTTGGTACTCTATTGAATCACATGAGTAACATTTATGGGAATTTGGGTAAGAAAATGACTTGAATATAAGCATTAACGTTCTTCCATTTATGTGACTCAGACATGATCAAGTTTCATTGAAGGGAAAATGACAATAATAAAAAAATGAGAAAATTTTGAATATATAGTGTGATCCTTTTGTTTTCATCTATCAAAACATATTACACAGATGATAAATATTATTTGCTGATCAAGTTTGCAAATATTTTTTACTTGTAATACACAGTGTTGATGCTGTTACAATAAATTAAGTATTTTCGGAAATAGATGTTAAGAATCACAGTCAGTTCAAGTTTGGAAGGACAGTAATACTATATTACTAAGTAAAAATCCTAATTACAAGACAAAATATACAGTATGATCACATCTTTGTATATGTATAAGTAACTATAAAACATCTCATAAAACGTATTAAGGATATACGTAATGCATGCATATTGATTATCTGGATGATGAATCATGTGTCTTATTTTTATTTTTTTCAAAATTTTATTTTCTTCAAAATTTTACACCACAGCCATATTCCAGGATGTGTATCTCAGAAAACAGACACTGAGCAGATTAGTATGCAAGAGATTTACTAGGGAATACTCTGGGAATTAATGCTATCAAAGAAAGGAAAGGATGCAGAATTGGGCAAAGGAGAGAATCAACCTGGGATTCAGTCTCAAACAAAGCCTCAATCAGCATGCCGGTTTTGTGAAAGAGAATATCTTATTTGCCAAAGAAAATTGCTGTGGGGTATTTTCTGTAAGTAATAAGATGATTTTTAATGCCACAAATCATGATTCAAATATAAGTAGGCTGAGGACTATGTTGAATCACATGGGAAACATTTATAGGATCACTCAGATATCAGGTTTAAAGAAAAAATTCTTCAAAATATCTCTTACAAATACAGTTTAAAACTTAAAAATACTTAAATAATTAAAGAATGGCATTATGACAATCTCCCATCCAATACAGAATACTATACCAATAAAGACATGAGAATTATAAATAAGTACCAAATGAAAACTCTATAATTGAATATAAAATAACTGGTTAAATATTTATTATAAGGGCTCAATGGTATATTTGAACTGGCAGTAGAAAGAATCAGTGAACATAATGATCGATTAACAGAGAGTATACAATCAGAAGAGCAGAGAAAAAATAATAAATAAAATGAACAGAGATTTGGGACACCATTTAGCACACCATCATACATGTTCTTACACGAGAGGAGAGAAGATAAAGCAGGAAAAATGTTTGGAGAAATAATGGTAAAATCTCCCCAAATTTGATGAAAATATTAATCTACATAACCAAAAAGTTTAATGAACCCTAAGTAGGACAAATATAAAGAGAATGACACCTATACACATCATAGTAAATATGTTGAAGAACAAAGATGAAGAATGGACTCTACTGTCAATATCACTGTTTCTTCCAATGCATGGATGCCAACACAAAGTTAGGAGACACAAAGAAAAAAGGAAAAGGTTCAATCAAAGAAACACTATAAATCTCCAGAAATTGACACTGGAGACATGGAGGACAGAGGGGTGCTTGCAGGACTGGATTTTGTCTTACCTGTCAAAGAATTTACCTGAGCTCTGCACTGAGATTTGAATGCTTTTCTATAGTATACTTTCAAACAAAAAGAAAAAAAAAATAAACATATAGAGATAAGAGGTCAGAAGTCATTAGAAACAAAAAAAAAAATCAGTAATATATTAAGATAAAAATAAAATAGGGTGCTTTGTTTGGGAAAGTAAGAAGGCCTTGAGGCAAAGATCTGGGTCACAATAATTTCAGGTAGAGAGAATGGTAAGTGCCAAAGGCCTACTGTAGGTTTTTGCATGGATGACAATATTGTCACTATGGTTGGAATGCCGTGAGGAAAGGGAAATTACTAAAAGATGAGTTGGAGAAAAAGATAAAACCAAGATTTATCTGAGGCCAGGTAGGCCAGTGGAGGGTTTGTATTTTTATACTTAGTTTGATGGAAAGCTATTTAAAGGTGGCAAGCAGAGGAGTGAAAAGATGTGAGTTATGCTTCCAAAGACTCTGCTATGAGAAAAATTAATATAAGTGTGAAAGAAGGTAATATTGCACTAGAGAAATTGTTTAGGACATCTGGGCAGTAATCCTAAAGAGATATGATGCATCTTTTATAGATTTATTTTCTATGACATGTTTAGTAAGAAAAATGGATATATTTAAAATTATATACCTATATATCCATACATGTATGTACATACATACATACATCTATACAATGTAAACATAAACATATATGGGAATATTTGATATTGAGTTAAAAATTAATGCCTAATTTTTGGTCAAATAATTATTTGAATTAATTAGAATATATAAAATAAATGGGTTTTAATACACTATTTATTCATAGAGAATTCAAATTTGAAGAAAAATAGAAACATGACTTATACATATAAACAATCATAAAATAAAATATTTAATATCATAGAACCTTAAGTAGCAAAAATTTTGCTGACAGTTGATATCTCTTGAGAGTAATAAAGAGTATCTGCAACTAAATATTTCAAATTGTTCTTCCTTTGTTGAGTATGACTCATTAAAGCCCCATATGTAAGAACAGGGTACACACACTAACACAATTTCACTTGGCAAACAGTGCATTCATTATTAACCACGTTTATGAAATGTCTAATGAGAAATAATTTCCATATGCTGCATATAAAAATAAAATGTCTCTTTAAATATTACTCTTGATCTTGTTTTTAGTGTTGGTAGAGGGGAAATCAAATTGCGACACCCTAAGTAATGAGTAAGAGGTTAAGGCTGAAGGCAGTTTGCATTGGCTCCTCTTCCAAGTTATTTGAAGACGAAGAAAGGGAGATAATCTCCAGACTCCCCTAAATCAACATATGTTTCGATAACATACATGGCATTTTCACAGGAAATATAGGACATTTCCATTGAGTGAGATAACTATATGGCTTCTTATATTTATCGGCTGCTTAACTACAACATGTTCTATTCTTCAGAGTATGGGGCTATGGTGTCAGACAACTTGGACTTAAAAGAAGACTCAAATCCTCTCTGTAGCATCTGGTACCTAATTAACCTTATTAAACCTCCTCAATTAACTCATCTATAAATGTGAAGAATAATAATTAGTTCTCAGATTTTTTAATAAGTAAAATATGTATCTAAAAGAAAGATCCTAAACTGGTATTATGCACTCTGCATACTTGTAGACATGTTTTGTTCAGCCCACGTAATGATAACAAAAATGAAGTAGAATAATATGCCAATACTAGCAACATAGGAGTTCTGATGTAATCTTCTGATGACTAATATATTTCTGGTAATACCAGGCCTGCATTCCTTCATGAATCTTAGAAAGTAGCTATCCATCTAGAAGAGAAATTAACTTTAAGTTAACAGAGTACACACCCTGGATCGCAAATTTATTAATATTGCCCTCTACATCTAAAAACGTATTAAGACTTGTAAACAACTATAACCATAGCACACAGGTTTACCTACTCTGTCTCCCACAAATCTCCATTAAATTATAATTAAGAAAAAATGAAATACCACAAACATGAAGAGAATAAGAAAGGTTGGACAAGCAGCAGTATATAGATCTTTCAATAAATTTCTGAAAAACTGAAGAGATTAGGGCATTGGTAATTGTGAAAGTAGAGCAGAGGTCATGGAAGCTGAGCGTACACATGAAGGGGCTAGAGTCAGGGAGGATAGAGCATTCTCTGTAGAATCCTAGAGGCTTGTGTTTGTGAAGTTTCAGATAAAACATGCAGGGTGAAATCACATACTGACAACAGAGACTTCATTACAGATCTTCACTTGCAATTGTAGGTAATCCATTGTTATGGCATACAGAACACTCAGAAGGCAGTTTTCACATCCCAGTCAAAATTAGGAAGGGTTTTCTCAATACTGACTAGGCAAAATTTCTGGAAGACACTGAGAAAGACACCGCAGGTGCTAAAGCCAAAGACCAAAGTCTTTCTCGTTCTGGTATTGACAGTTCTTTCTGCAGGTGTTTTGTGTGTGTGTTTTGTTTGTTTTGTTTTGTTTTTTTCAGGCATCACCCATATAACCAGAGCTCCCCATTAATTTTTAAAAACATTTTCTTCTTCCTTTTTCTTTATTTTTGTGGAGTGTATTTCTTAAATCAGCAGAGACGAAGCATATCATAGTAGTAAGCTGCTACTGAAGTTAAAGGGAATTCAAGCATTTGTCAAATTCTGTTACCTGAGGGTGAGTGCTTTAGCAGACACCCTCTGCTAAAGCAGAGGAAAGGGGGAAAGGAGGTAAATCCCTGGGGCAAACAAGTTGGGGTAGTTGGAACTTTGATGCCTTGTGCAAGCTAGGACCTTCCAAGTTTACTAAGGTGAACTAGGACACGTCAACCTGCCAGCAGAGATGGCAGAAATCTTACCTGTCTCAGACTAGGAGATGAGATACCTTCCTAAAAATTTATAAAGCATTTATACAGTTTTGAGATTTAGATTTAAAATGTATTGATAATATGGCATATGACACGACCCTCAAATTTAAAAATTAAAGTAAAGCGGCCCTCATTTGGAACAAGTATTCTGATAAACAAGCAAAGCCTATGGAATAAATAGTCAACTCACAAATGAAGAACTATAGATGCATAATAATTACAAAGATCCTCAACTTCTCCAATTCTCGAGGGAATGCAGATTAAATGCACATGATGTTTCATGTCCCTTATAGTGGTAGATAACTGCACGTGTGAAAATTAGAAGGATGCAGAAGAGGGGAAGGTTTACATGCTGCTGGAAATGGAGAAGGAATGCACCTTGATGCACTTTGGAAAGCAATAGCTAAATTGAGACTTTGCAAATCTCATGATTCAGCCTTTCTTATATCCTAGAGAAATTCTTCCTCATAGTTACACAGGGACATATAGCAAAGTGTTCAAGTTCATAGTAGCATTATTTTAAAACAAAAAGAAAGGGAGGGGATAGTTTATTAGCCTGAATATGGTTAACTAAATAGTGGCCTGTCCGAATAAATTAACATTCTTTACCAATGACACAAATGAACCAGCTACCTGTATTACTAACACTTTTAACAAAAGACCCAAAAGACACTTAAAAACATGTTACTTCTCCTTCTTAGATTAACTGAATTCTATATAATATTTTTTAGTCACCAGTTTATTAAGATTAGAAAAAGGGAATTGTTTGAAAAATACCGAGGAAATAAGGAGAAAGTGAATCTTCTTGTTATAACCAGGTCACCCAAATGGAATTCAAATTGCAAAAGAGTATGTCCCTTATAAACTAGAATGATGGAGACCAGGAGGTCATTCAGTGTCTAAGGTTGCTCTAGGAACCCAGATGTCCTGTAATAATACGGTCTTGATAAGAAATCAGGAGTAAGAATTCTTTCTGCATTTTAGAACTGCATCATTTTCATTATTTGCTTGCTCCTTCTACACATCTATTGCTATTCACCAGTTATTTGTATTCATTGGTAATAGTAGCAGTAATGGTAGTAGTTTTAATATTAATATGATTAATTTTGGTCTTTTTTTCTCCATGTAGCTCCTGTTGTTCCCCCCCCAGCCCCGTCTTTCAGCTTAGGCAGCTACTAGTAAACACTGGCTTTGTATAATACTTTCAAATTATCAACTGAAATAATCTTACAGGTTCGATTTTTGTCTTCTCTTCCATGTCAGCTATACCATTCACTACTAAGAATATTTTATGTTTATTTTACTGGCTAATAATAATTGTATATATTTGTGGAGTACAATACACTGTTTTTGATATATGTATACATTGTGGGATGTTTAAATCAAGCTACTTAAGATATGCATCATCTCATCTAGTTATATTTTGTGGAGAGAACATTTAAAATCTACTCTTTCAGTAATTTTGAAATACAAAATACATTAAGAAATTTTTCCTTTGACCAACATTTGGGTGAACCTTCCTTGAGACTGGTGTTCTCTTTTGATCCAATTGCCTGTAGTCATGGTAGCAAAGTCATGTGTTAGTCAGCATGGCCACTAATGCATTAAGAAATGGTTGGACCTACAGGAAGCTGTGGGTCAAAATACTCTAGAAGAAGTTTTAGAAATAGAAGATGTTACAAAGCAAAGTCTTGCCCTCCAGATTTCAGAGATATCATATAACCCTGGTTGGATTACTAACCTACTGAAACCCAATAATAAAATGTAAATGATTAAATTAAAGATTATATATATTCACACCATTATCTAGTGGGTACAATTTAAACACTGAGATGATATCTTGATTACAAAAATCAAAACCAGTATCTGATAGAAATTAGTCTGCAGTATTATCTTGTGTCGAGGCTTTGCACCAATACTAACAAAACATTTTAATGAACTAAAAAGGTAGTGTATAAAGTAATTGCATATTTCAAAGAAAGGTCAGGTGAATAAAAGGTTAAATTTGAAATCCTGTAATAGAGAAGAAATAGTAAGAATAAGGAAAAGTATAAATATGTTCAAGTTAAATTTCATATTTGCTATAAAATTTTATTAGGTGCAGTTTTATATCAAAGAAATATTCCTAGACAATAAAGGGATGCTTTTTAAAATTATTTTTCAATGCTAATCTAATAGCATTTTGTTCCAAATTCAGATAGAATTAAAGATAACGTAAGAGTTATAAATCCATTTTCATTTGAAAAACTTCAGAATTACAGCAGATATGATCATCGTTTTCCCTCTAGAAAACAAATGTAGCCTGATATAAAACCACAGGAGGAAAGAAAGACAATGACACAGAGAGAAAAATAATAGGAAGTGTTCTTTGGAGAGCTTAACAATATATTGCAGCTGGTATGGAGATTTCACAC
Organism: Lepilemur ruficaudatus; assembly: GCA_963574885.1. NCBI lineage: Eukaryota > Metazoa > Chordata > Mammalia > Primates > Lepilemuridae > Lepilemur > Lepilemur ruficaudatus. Next base: position 15,545 of record CAUYRT010090024.1, on the reverse strand, counting down.
TATTCTTTGTAAATAGTCTGTAAACAGAATTTAGCATTGCTGATTCTAAAAGTATACAAAACTATCAAAGTAATTGCACAGTAATTTTAGTCCTTAAAGGGAAAATAATGTTAGAAATTTTAACACACATGGTAGAAGTGTCAAAAAGAGTGAACTTACCAGTTAAGTGTAGAGCATTTTGTAAAACCTGCATATGACATGGGGAAGAACCCAACAACGATGATTAGCAGGCTATGAGTAGTTGAAATGCAATGAGTAATCTGGAGATAAAAGCATCCTTTATAATAGAAGCTAAGGAATAAAATGGAGGAAGATGGGATTTGGGCGTATGCTATATATTAGAGTAAAAATGTTAAAAATTATTTATGGATAGGGAGAGTCATATGTTGGATCTAGCCCATTTTATATATTCAAATATGCATGTTTATCCCCTGATTAACCAGTATCATATAACTATGTAAATTTAAGATATTTACCTACTGTTTTTAAATATTGTTACCCACATATTATTTTTAAAAAACTATAGGAAAAAGTCACTAATAAACTCATCACTTTTACAAATCATGTTTCTATTTTCTATACTTTATTTCAGTTTTTGGCCACACCCACATGTACACATACTTTTTACGTATTGAAAAGATAGAATATTAAGTTTTTAGATTTTCTTTATCAGAATGATGTTTTTCAAGATGATGCATAGTATTTTATCCCTATTAATTTTGTTAATTTGATACTAGAGAGGATGCAGAGAAAAGGGAAATCCTATACATTGTTGATGGGAATATGAATTAGTATAGTCATTATGGAAAACAGTATGGAGGTTCCTCAAAAAGCTAAAAATACAACTACCATATGATTAGGCAATCCCACTACTGGGTATATGTGTCTAAAGAAAAGGAAATCAGGATATTGAAGAGACATCTGCATTCCCATGTTTATTGCAGCACTATTCACAATAGCTAAGATAAGGAATAAGCCTAAGTGCCCATCAACAGAAGAACACATAAAAAAAAGTTATATATATATGCAATGAAATACTCTTTGTCCATAAAAAGAATAAATGCTGTCATTTGCAATAACATGGGTGATCCTGGGGGACATTATGTTAACTAAAATAAGCTACGACAGAAAAAAGTTATCACAGGTTGACAGGAGGAATAAATTCTATATTCAATATCATTATAGGGTGACTATAATTAATAATAGTTTTCTATATTTTCAAATGAAGACAAGATTTTGAATGTTTCCAACACAAAGAAATGTTTGAGATGATGAATATGTTAATTACCTTAATTTGATCATTGCATATTGTTTACAGGTAGTAAAATATCACACCATATCCTATAATTATGTACAATGATTATGTTTCAATTAGAAAATTAAAAGAAAATTTAATTTAAAAAATACATGACACATGGACTTTATGACCAAAGAGACTTTGGAGAAGAATAAAAAACCAAAAAACAGACATTTCACATTTAATGGAAGCAATAAAAAATAAGATATTGAATTGACTCTAAGCAAAAGCCTAATGTATTTTGAACATAATGATGATTAAGACCAGATAGGAATGCCCTGTTCATCTCTGTCCTCATTTGTCTAAATAACTCCAATTCATCCGTCCATCTTAGGTTAGTTTGGGTCAGGTACCTGGGCTATATGTTATTTTATTATGTCCTTTTTACTTCTGAGTCCTTAGTTTGTAATAACACATTCATTAGTGATTCAAGCTGGACTCCTCTCCCAAACTTGGTAAAATGCCAGAAACTTTGTTGTCACTCATCAAATACAGGTTAAGTAATTTTCTTGACAGAAGAAGAAAAGATATTTTTGTTCACTGGAAGAGTTAAAGAAAACTTCATGAAGAAGGTAAAACATGTAATAATAGGCTTTGGGGAACTGATAAGTTGAACAGAAGGGAAAGGATGTCAAGCAGGGAAATGCCTTAATAAATTGCCAAAGACGGTACTAAGAATGTGTCTGTTGTAGCCGAATCTGGCATGCATACTAAGGTCTAATTTCACAATGCTAGAAAAAAGTAATAGTCTTGGTGAAATTAGCGAATGTAAGTCAAAGTCAGTTCTGATAAATTAATCCAAAAAAAGTGTTAATTTTGGAAAATGAGACAAGAAATTTTAAGAGGAGAAGTGTTGGACCAAATTTAATAAATCAGAGGTGGGATGTGCTCTGTGTTGCTAGTATTTAGGACATGGCCAGAGTGGAATGTGATAAATATCAATGGAGGAAGAGCAGTTAAGTATCCTTGATGTGTAATAGAGTATTAAAATGGATGTTGGAATTACAAATACTGGCAGCAGGTAAAGACATTAAGATATAACTTGAGTTTTAATATTTTAAAAACTATAAAGTACGAAATGCAGAGTGAATATATTATGACACTAATTATATGGGCATAAAATGAAAATAAATAAAATAGAAAGGTTGGTCCTTTTTCTTCCTTGCCATCCCATTCCACCTCCAGTGTTTTCTATTCCTAATATAGTAAAAAGAATTATTCTTCCAAAATGAAATTCAGATCTTAAGATTGCTCTGCTCAAAATCTTCCAGTAACTCTTCTTCACCACATGTAAAAGCTATATATAATATAATGTGGTCTTCATGTGCAAGACGTGGCCAGTTATATCTCTGACTTACCCTCCAACTATTCCATCTCCCTCTTACTCCATTTTAGATGCAATCGCTTCATCGATGGTTCTCAAAGACTTTAACCTTTAATGTGATTTTTTTTTTTTACGTGAAATGCTCTTCCCCAAAATATCCCAGGGGCTAATGGCTTCATCTTTGCCCTGTTACCCTTTGCTCAATGAGTCCTACCCTGACCATTTCATTCAAATTTACATTTGCCCTCCTGACTGATCCATTCCTATCCCCTTTCCTCTCCTTTTTTATAGACATTATAATTCCAACATTCATTATAATTTAATTATTTTTATGTTTATTTATTGTCTACCTCCCACATCCCCAGAAATAATTATCAGATTGGAGAAAATCTGCCTCAAAATCAGAAAAAAATGCTGAATCAAAAAGTAATTTAGTGTAATTCAAAGATGAATAAATGATTACTAAGTGGATATTCTGTCTTGCAATCATTCTATACTTAAATAGTAACGATGTCTTGAATTCATAACATCTTTATTTGATTCATAGAGATTGTAGAAATCTTCCCCATTTGGGGGATGACTAAATAGTAGTAGAGAAGAAATTTTCAACATAATGGAGGTACTCAAGAAAGCATCAAAGTTTCTTTAATCATTTGGACGTGGTGATTTTATCAATTGAAGATTATAGAGAAAGCAAGACAAGAATTTTTTATCATCAGGAAAAAGAAATTTTCCTTAAATTCATACATGCTGCCCAGAATTTTTGTAGCTTCCTAGAAATTGTACCTATTCCAGATAGTATAGCCATAATTTTCATTCATTGAAAATTCTGGTAACAACTCTTGTCAGCAAGAGAAGGAAATAGATTTGATCTATTTATTCACTAAAATTGTACTACTTGGAAAGAATTTCTAAGAATTTTTATTATTTCTCACAGACATTCTAGTAGTTCTGGTTAATATAGGGATTGCAGGGAAAACTGTGACATTTTCTGGCTAGATCTGAATTTGTAAAAGCTAACATTAAGAGAAAAGATCAAAGATTTAGTTGTGGCCTTTTGAGGTATGTATTAAAATGACCTTAGAAATTAAAACAATCAGCAGTATCAGAATTTATTAGGTGGATCCAATATCTCTTTTTATTGAGACACTTTATAGAGCCTTTCCTTCTGCTTAGCAACAACCCCGCTTTTTATTCATAGACTGCTGTATGAAGAGATTGTATTCCATAACATGCACTAGCCACTCAGAAACAAATTTAAAAAAAAAAAACACTCAAAGAATTTCAGTTCTGAAAGAAGTCATGGAAGGTATTTAGTTCAGTATCTCCATTTGATAGATGATGAAACTGAGCTCATTGAAGATACTGTTCCAGTTCACTCCTTTTCTCTAGTTTTCTTTGTTCCCCCAGCCTAATCACATTATATTAATACATTGAAATGAGTATGTGTATTCATATTAGTTTAAGAAAGACACTCACTGGCTGAATGCAGTGGCTCACCCCTGTAATCCTAGCACTCTGGGAAGCTGAGGCAGGAGGATCACTTGAGCTAAGGAGTTCCAGACCAGCCTGAGCAACAGCGAGACTCCTGTGTCTACTAAAAACAGAAAAAATTAGCCGGATGTGGTGGTGTGCACTTGTAGTCCCAGCTACTCGGGAGGCTGAGACAGGAAGATTGCTTGAGCCCAGGAGTTTGAGGCTGCAGTGCACTATGATGATGCCACTGTACTTTAACCACGATGACAGAGTAAGACTTTGTCTCAGGGGAAAAAAAAAAAAGAGAGAGAGAGAGATACTCACATAGTCCCAAATTTTATCAAATATCAATTATCAATTATGGTTTGAATTTCAATGCTATTGTTCATCAATCTCTTTGTATTATTAATATGTGTGCTTTTTGAGCAATTGACATGGGATTTCTAGTCTGTAGTATTAGGCATCACAAATTACACAAAGCTTTAGAGTGCTTAGATATAATTTATTTCATTATTTGAGACAGGGTCTTGCTCTATTGTGTAGGCTAGAGTGCAGTGGTGTCATCATAGCTTATTGCAACCTCAAACTCCTGGGCTCAAGCAATCCTCCTGCCTCAGCCTTCCAAGTATTAATAGCTGGGACTATAGGCATGTGCCACCACACCCAATTAATTTTTCTATTTGTTGTAGAGATAGGGTCTCACTATGTTGCTCAGGCTGGTCTCAAGCTATCCTCCACCGATAGCCTCCCAAAGTGCTAGGATTATAGGTGTGAGCCATCGTGCCTGGCTCTTATTCTTTATTTTATAGAAATCTCAATTTTTTTCAAGATCTAAACAAAAATATTCCTATTTTATTTATGATAAGTTGCTATTTTCTAGGTTAGGACATACTTTTGAATGGTTCTCTGAAGAATAATTATTTGATCACACACTTCAATTAGTAGAGTGAGTTAAGAGCTCACACTATTTGTTGCATTCCATCATTCAAAATAAGAATCATTAGTATTAGTGAAGAACTATATGGAGCCATACAAAAATAACATTTGGTCTACCATAATATGGAACAGACCTTTAAGGGGAAGGAGAAATGTTATTATAATAGGGACTGGATGGGGATATTCGTTCTATTCATGTGACCTTTGAATATCATTCTTTCTCTTTTTTATATTTCCTTGTGGTTTGAAAGATGAGGCCAAAGGGTACTTCCCACTTGGAAATTGTCATGTCCCTATAAAATCAAACTGTAATCAAGTTGGGGGTCACGGAAAGGAGTCATGGGGCAGGCACTGTATGTCTTCCTTTAGTCTAGATTATGAATAAAAGAAGCACAAGGAACCGTCGAGGCATACATGAGGTCTGTCCTAGTTATCTGAGAATAAGAGAATTTAGAGTTGAAATAAAATGCACCCAAATACAGTGGGAATTTTCCTGATGTATACCTTCTGTTGTACATAAATATGTGTATAAGATATATATTCGTGTATGTATTTTACATGTACTGATATTCATATATACATTTGTAAAGATTATACATATATTTGCAAATGATGCATGTTATATAATATATAATATATATGTAAATATTATAACAATGAAGCAATTGGATGGCATTTTTAATGGTATATGGAAATTGGAGAGATCTTGTCTTTCTCCTCCCAAACTATGATTACTACATTGAATTATAGGACAAAATATTGAACTTCAATTTTTTTCCCATAAATTAGACTATATATGGAAACTTAAATCTCAGAAGCAAACCAATAGGAAGAGAAAGAAGTTTAATTTGGCGAGATTATTATTAGGGAAAATGGTTTAGTAGAAGGGCTAGTTCCATATGGATGTCTAATTATTAAAAGTCATCTCGAAAGGGATGTGGTAAACTATTAGGTTGGTGCAAAAGTAATTGCAGTTTCAGACCAGGAATTTTCAATCCTTATAACTAGGCTCAAACACATCTTTATTAATCAAAATAGGAACCATTACAATCAATGCATTTTTGCCAATGAGAAAAAAGTTTGTTTATTCCTGTAGGGTAAAAATCCGTACTTCAGGATTTGACGAACTCTTGGAAAGCATTTCCTGCATCCTACTGGTTGTGAAAGTGTTTTCCCTGCAAAAATCTTATTAATCTTTCCGATGTGTGTTTATATCTCACATTTATTTCAGTGTATAATATTAGAAATGTTTTGGGTCTTTATTTAGAAGTTTGGTGATGTTTATGTGACAATAAATATGCTGTACAAAGTTAACTCCTGTCTATTTCAGTTAGCCTGTGGTGAAATTGTTTGTTATGCATCATTTCTCTTAAAGTCGCAGTTTCCAAGAACCTATGGACAACATTAAGTGAGAAATTACTGTAGTTTTAAAAAAATAAAACCTCAAATGCCTGAAGTGTATAAAATTCATATATGTATTCTTGCAAAAACTAAAACTTCAGTTAAGCAATGTGATGCAATTAATTAGTCTTTTGCTGTTGTTTTGACCACAAATAATAAGTTATCATTTTCACTCTGTACACCACAAACTAAAGGTTGCCTTCCCTTGTATTTAAAATCTGTGGTGTTAATAGTTCATTTCAAATCCTTCTCTATCAATTATTATGAGAGGTGGTTCTTATGTAGTTTTATAGCAACCATACCAAAGAAAATATGAATGATCATTTCCTATTTGATGGTGGTTGAGAGAATTACTTAATATGTCTGAAAATAGGTGACAGCTATACTGAAATAACCGGTCTCGAGTGAGTATTATCAGGCAACCTTCCTTAAAGAATGGTGCCAGAGGAAGAACTAATTTTGTTTGATTTTGACTTTCATCAACTATGCTTACATCCAGGTGATGAGAAAGAGCAGAAATAAATTTCATTTTAGAGACTGATACAATTTTAATTTTACTTAAAGTTCTTCTAGTGGATGTCATAGAGTTTTTTTCTTCTGTCTTCAAATAATGTGATATAACATGTTATAAATTCTTCACAGGTCACCATTTTCTTGCTATTGTCTTCCCTTATACTATAAAAAAAATGATAAACTCACAGTTTTCCCTGTGACCATGAACTAGAGCCACAATCTATTGAGATCATTAAAACCTTTGATATAAAAGACTTGTGTAGTTCAAGGTTTGTTATTAAATAATATTTCTTTAGAGTCTTATGTCTATACAAGGGAGGAAAAATATGAGTTAACTTTGTTTTTCTCAATTCAAAAAACTATTTTTATTATAAAGCTTTTAATTGCTAACCTTATCACTTAATAAAATATTTCTGTGTTTTCAACATCATTTTATTATATTTAAACACTCTCTTTATCAACTAATTCTTCTGAGCAACTCTTAGATTCTGTTTCAATTGAGACACTGTTAGAATGAAGGTGCTGGACATAACACAATGCTGCACACTACATTCTTTTCCCCAATTATTATTACTGTGTTGCTTTTTTTTTATAGTAGATACTTCTATCAGTTTTAATTTTATCCTGGCTGGAGCACAAAATGGTATGAAGCCTAAGCAGATGGTTGCCACAAACAGAAGAACACAAATAAAATTTATGGGAAATTTTCCAGACTGTTAGCAGAAAAGGGAATTAGTCACCAAACTTATTTCGTTGTTCGTGAGTATTATGTACTAAACCTATCGTACAACATGTGGAAAATAATCCTATTTACGAACCCTAACAATTTATAAAACATTTAACTGAATTGCTAATATGACTGTTTGTAAGTAGTAAATGTTGTACTGCAATGATTTTCTTATTAATAGATAAAAAGAAAAAATATGTAACAATAGATTGAATTAGGAAATGAACAGTGTATGCTTTCTTTTGTATTGCTAAGCAGTCTTTGCCTTGAACTAAACTGTGGTCTATTCAAATAAATTTTAGGAGAAAAGCATGTATAATTGTGTAGTATGGAAGACATGTTGGGGAGCAGGGAGTTCTCCCTTCTCTTTTCACTTAAGATGATTTATTTGTAATGAACATGGATGCGCCTCTTGAATCTAGAGAAATTGAGAGAAAACATCATGTATTTTCCAAGTCTGGAAATGAAGTAAAAGCTGTCAGTAAGTGGTTTTACATTTCATGAGTTCTTGAGAATTTCACATATTTAGTATAGAAGGGCATGGGCAAATGGGATTGTCCATTGTTTTAATAAGATTAAACAAGATTAAGACCTTGTTTTAATAAGATTACCTCTGCAAAAGTAATCAAATTACCTTTGATTTCCAAATAAGGTCACATTTTGAGGTACTAGGTTAGGGCTTCACCATATCTTTTTGAGGCAAGACATTTCATCTCAGAACAGGGTCTCTAGTTTTCAGTGATATCAAAAGTACTTTTGATTTCTTTCCATTTCTTTCTACATAATTCCTGATGCTATCAGGATCTTGCTAATATTCATATATATGGTCTGACACTATCTACTCCTATTTTGGCATTCATTATAATACTGTGTCATTTAGTTGTGTTGCAGAGGTTGTCTATGAGCTCTACTTGCTCTGTTTTGTAGGAGAGTATCATGAGATTCAATAACTGCAATACTATCATTCTGCTGTTAGTCTCTTAAGTTATTTTTTAATCATACTGAACACTGAAATTTTTTTTTAGTTTTGAAAATCATGTTTTTTATTTAGTTCCAGAAATGTTTCAGTCATTTTGTAAACTATTTTTCCTCTTTCATTCCCTCTATAATTTCCTTTGGAAAATCCTGACAGTCATTGATTAGAGATACTTGGATTACCTTCCCTGTCTATAACTTCCTTCCTGCTTTCCTGTATTTTCCTTATCATATTTCTCCACTTTGCATGCAGATAGTAATGAAATTTCTATCAATTGTTGGTATCCTTTTTTTCAGTTTGTTAAGATTATCATTTATTCCATAATTCCAGTTACTACATTTTCATTATTCCTAGATAATTGTTCTTTTTAAAACTTAGCTGCTTGTTAGCTCAAAACCTTTAACATATGTTATTTCAACCATAATTTGAAAATTCTAATCATAATTTAATTATATTTCTGTATTCTATTTCCTTATAAGAGTTGTTTCCTGTTCTGTAATTTTGGGGTTTTATTTCATGCATAGTGTTTCTTTATGCATTTTGTAATTTCTATTTGAGATGCAAACTTGTGTGAAGAGATTTCTATTCTCTTTTCAACTGTTTTTATCAGTTACTTCATGCCAAGGTCTTTGGAGTTCATGTCTCTAAAATAAGTCTTGTATTAACAGGTTCAGGCCAAAGACTGGCTCCATTTCTAATCTTTAATATGTACATTTTGTTCTTTTTCTGGATGTAAGCAACCGTAAATTTTCAGCAGAATCCCAGGTGATTGGGTGGAGACTTTTTTTCCAGTTTATGATTTAGAATCATCATATCTGCACTCTCTGCCTCAAACATGGAGCTCAGAGTCTCCTTTCTGACACTGATGGTGTATATTTGACCCCAGGATTCACTTAGGCACAAAAACACTAGCCCTTGAGCCCAAATCTTATACTAGCTTTTATAGCACCTAGTGACTTCGGTGCCAACTTAGAGTCTGGGATTCCTTTTAGTATGTTTATGGAAGTGTCCATCTTCTAATTACACATACACATGTATCCTAATAGGTTTCTTTTAAATTTTTACCTCTTCTGAATGTGTTAGAAGCAGATTGTTAGATTTCAAAATGTGTTCATGTTTAGGGGATTAGAAAGGCACTCCCTAGTCAGCAAGCACAGGGATTTGCCTTATAAAAGTTGGCCCAGTTAACTGCACTTCTACTAGTCATCACAGGATGCACCAGTTTATCTTCTTGCAAATAAAGGTGTATTTCAAATTATGGTCCAATGTTTAATTATTTCTATGACTCAGTAAAGTTTCAGAATGGCGATGATAGCGTAAAAATTAGGTTGCCCATGTGTTTCTCCCAGGAAACAGTGAGTGTGTGAAGGCAGAAAAAAAAGAAAGACAGAAAAGTCCAACAACGACGACAAAAAAAAAAAAACAAAAAACTACTTCCCAAGTAGACAGTGTAGAGATGAGCAAATTTCTTTCTTCTCTAGGTCACTTGCCCAGATGGATCACCACATGCATCCTAAGTACCCTTTCTATGATTAATGAGTCACTTGGCACAACCAAATACGGCTTAGTCATAGTTTCAGAAACGAAACCCCTGAGAGACCATTCTTACATTTGAGCATTAAAAAGGTCACAGCTCAGAAATTTGGCTCCACATGAATTTTCACTAATAATTTTATAAAAGTGATAACAGTAAGATTATGAAATTATTAATTTGCCTTAAGACCCTGAATTATAACTCATCAAATTGTTTCATAATTTTAAATAGTATGGCCTTTAAGAAGCATATATATAGCTACCAGCTATGTCATAACATAAATATATTTTCTCATATAATAACTTTCATTCTTATTCTTAACACTATTATATAAAAATTTAAAAAAATTAAAATCATTCCTGACAAAATTACATTGTGGTAAATCAATGGCAGTATCTGCCAAGGTAATCAGAAATGTCAGGTTTAATTTTAACATGCTTGAAGCATTTTCTTAACCATCTGCCTACCTCCCATAGCAATATAGAAAAAAAGTAAAACAAATCATGTGGATTTAGTGAAATACACAAGATAAGAGCAGATCCTCAATAAAATGTTATTTTATTGCTTCAAAATATACTCTAGGCTAACTTTAAATCGTGGGAGTTCAAAGCTGTAGGAACTCTTAAGCAACAAATATACGAATATTGAGCTAAAACCCATAGTGTTTTAGCCAATCAGAATCATTGGCTAGAAAAGGAACATGCAGCTATAGTTTATATTTTAGCCTTCCAAAACTACTGTACCTAATCACATACTTCTGAATCACTATCCTGAAAATTCACATCAATCATAAAGCAACTAAATTTCCCCAGGTTATAAAACAGAAGTCATTTTTGCAACTTCAACTTTTATTCTTACACCAATGTTCCTCAAAATATTTTTTGTAGAAAAATCATTTTGTAGTAGTTTGTTGATAAGAATTGCAAAAGTTCTCCATTACCTGAATAAAGTTGGTTGCAGAATAAGTACACTTTAAGTAAATCCATTTAGAAAAAATTTCAATTATACAGTAAATTATTTTAATATTTTTATTTGCATTGATCTTACAAAATAAGATGAAAAATAATGAAAATAAGTAAAAAGTTTAACAAAATTTAAGTTATTATTACAATGTGCTAATTTTAGAGAAATATGACATGCATATCACATCCTGAACTTCACATTTCACTTTTACAAAAAATTATAAAGAAGGTCATTTTGCAAAAATATCTGAAAACAAATTCAATTTTTAGTGGCTTTTTAATCTTTCGATATTTAAATTGGTCATTGCATCATTTGTAACATTTTCATTTTGTTTGCAGGGATTTCACTGTATTTGCTTTGTTTAACTCTACAGTGCAATCGGCTACAGACTGTGCCACTACCTTGCTAGCTATTTATCTGTCGTCTCTCAACTTCAAACTCGTGGGCTAGGAGTCTCAAACTATATTTCCCTGGCTCCTGTGCTAGGGGGCCTCCTCTGAGCACTGCCAGTAGGAAATAGCAGTAGGAAATCACAAGGCTGTAGGAAGAGGGAAACTTCTGTCTAATTTCTCTGCAAGTATGAGTTGCTGAAGGTTGCCTTTTGGCAGCAGGGGTAAGATAGTTACGATTCCTGCATCCTGATGAGAGGTAGAACACTTATGCACACTTCCAGCCCTAGTCATTGCTGCATTTTTTTTGGGTGGATCCAAAACCAAAAGTGACAATGTTTCCCAATACAGCAGCGGTTGCAGGCTTATGGGTTCCAGAATAGGAGTGGTGGGAGTTTCTCAATATTACCTTTTCTTTCTTTTTGCTTCTCCAGAAACCCTTCTTTATGCCTTTGTTCATATAATCTTTTCAACAGCATTGGGAATATTTCTCTGCATTAAAGTCCACCTGTTTGAAATGAGCACAGTGATTTCTGTTCTCTGGACTGTGCCCTCACTGGAAGAGGGACCAGACAGTTGATCGTGATGAGCAGGGACACATTCTCATGGTAAGCAGCAGTCTGGCAGAATAGACACTCATTTTTAGGTGATCAATTTATTAGAGAATATTTTAGTGTGAGGATTACTTCTGTTTCCCTAGCAACCCAGTTTTGGGAGCTAATATGATGGATTCTTAGATATCAGGGATGCCATTTAATCTGAGTAAAGATTATTGCAGTCACATCCTTTTAAGAAAGGTGGGTGTTATGAGCTAAATTGTAACCCCCTAAAATCTGTATATTAAAGGCCTAATCACCAGTAGCTCAGAAAGTGACTTTATTTGGAGATAGGGCTTTTAAAGAGGTGACTAAGGTTAAATGAGATCTTGTGGGTAAACACGAATCCAATCTGACTGGTGTCCTTAAAAGAAGAACAGAGAGAGAGAGAGAGAGAGAGAGAGAGAGAGAGAGAGACACCATGGAGGTTCAAGCACAAAGACAAGGCTATGTGCGGACCCAGCAAGAAGATGGTCATCTGCAAGCCGAAAAGAAAGGCCTCCAGAGAAACCCAATCTGCCAATACCTTGACATTGGACATTGGAGCTACCAGAGCTGTGAGAAAAACATTTGTTCTTTAAGCTGCCCAATCTGTGGTATTTCATTATGGCAGCCCTAAACTGAGTGATAAAGTGGGTCAAAGTAAAGTAAATAGGTTTTTTTTTATTTGTTTGTTTTTAGTCTGTGCAAATATTCATTGTGACTTTTTAAAATTTTCTCCATAGATCATCTCACAGACCCAGTGCTAACAGACACTCTTTCCAAATGCTGCCAGTCTTAGTTCACACTGCTGTAACAAATATACCAGAAACTGGGTGGCTTAAACTGCAGAAATTTATTTCTCACCATTCTGGAGCCTGGGAAGTCCAAGATCAGGATGCACGCACAGGTGGGTTTGCACGGGGCCTTCCCCCTGGCTTGCAAATGGCCGTCTTCCTGCTGGGCCCTCCCTTAAAGAACAGAGAGAGAGAGGCAGCAAGCTCTCTCCTGCCTCTGCCTGTAAGGACACTAATTCCATCCCGAGGGTGATCATGAGAGCTCCAGCCTCATGGCCTAATGACCTCCCAGCAACCTTGCCTCTTGATACTATCCCGAAGGGCGTTATGGTTTCCACATGTGAATTTTGGGAGCACAGAAACATATAGTCCGTAACACTGTTTTACACTTTTTGCTTATTGCTAATTTCTTCCCTCCACCCCATATCCCCTATTCTTCAATTTCCTTAATAAAATATTTAGGACTATGACACTTGGGTCTAAGCAGCACTTTTCTTTATCTTTTCAAAATTGTAACTGCAGACATCCTGTTGAAAGTTCTAATACATCCTTCCTGGACAACTGTGTCAGTCCCTCATCAAAGGTGAATTTTCATCAGCCAACATGACTTCATAGATCCCTTATCATCCCCTAAATATATACCGTAACAAAATCAGGAGTTAGCAGGAAGACTCAGAGAGAAACAAAGGACATATTGAACATAACTTCAATAATAATTGAATCTTAAAAACATACTAATTGTTTCTTTGCTAAGTTACTCCAAGATATAAAAACCATCACAGATTTGTGAAATGTATTTCTTATGTTCTTTAGAAAGAATAGTATATTAGTTTCCCATTGCTGTGCTACAAACTATACCAAAACATTTTGTGGCTTAAAACAGCAAACGTTTATTATCATACAGCTACTGTATGCCAGATATTTGGAAGCAGCGTAGGTGGTAAGTAGTGCTCAGAATTTCTCATGAGGTTTTGGTCCAAATGTTGGCTACAGTCTTCTGAAGGCGGGAGGATCCAGTTTCTAACTTACATGGCTGTTAGTAGGACACCCTCACTGGCTGGTCTGCAGAAACCTCAGTCCCTCACAATGTGGATTTCTTACTACATGATATCTAGCTTTCCCCAGAAATAAAACCTAATGTATGAGACCTTTTCATCACTACTATTGCAATTGTATTAGCTCTGAGGTTTTGTTGGATTTTTTTTTCAGGTTAATAAAACATCTAAATATCAGAAAAAAGACACTGCTTCTATCAATGTCTGAAATTACTGGTAAGGTTTGACCCATTTTTTTTAAAAAAGCTGTTTAGACTTAGCTATGATATCTCTTAGAGGTGTATTGAAGATAACGGCACAAGTATTTGTTTACAGTTGAAATACTAGCAATATAATCAAACACACTCCCAAGGATGCAATCAGTCAGGAAACATCTTGCACAACAAATCTATGTGGGATTATCTGACACTGTTGTGGGTTCCCTTGATTTCTCTGGTGCCTAGAAACATAATGCAGTCTGTGTTTTGGAGGTGTTCCCTAATTTACATGACAATGGTGATCTAACTTTCCTGTCTCCACGATTTGCTCATCATTGTTTTTCTACTGTTATCTTTGGGTAAGAAACTTCAAACCCATGAGCTATTAATTTACACAAATGACTATTCTTTTGAAATGATTCCCTTAGCAGGAAAAATAATATGAAACATAGCTCTGTAAAACTAACAATTAAACCAAAAGAAAAGTCTTTTTTCGATTTTAAGGGAAAATTTGTAGAATTTGCATATTTTGTTGGCATGAATCTAAAAATGTGTTTCATTTTTTCTAAATGAGTATGGTAGACGGAACTATAAAAATGTGCCCACAATATTTCCCAGCCTGACACTAACGACTGGGAATATGATATTTTATGGCTTGTGAATGTGTCGCATTCCATGGAAAAAAGGGACTTTGCAAATGTAATTAGCATTATGATCAATTTAGTTTAAAATAAAGCTACTATTTTTTATCAGGTGGATTTAATCAAATTCCATGAACCCTTTAAAAGTATAGAATTTTCTCTATCTAGTAGGAAAAGGGGAAATCAGAGAAAATGGAGGCTTGACATTGACATGCAGTAGTTGGAGTTGTGATGGAGAAACCATGTGCAGGGACTAGAAAGTGGCTACTAAAAGGTAAGAGCCGTCTATGGCAGACAGTAAGAAAAGAGGGACTTCACTTCCACAAGTCATAGAATTGAATTCTGCCAATAACTTAAATGAGCCTGAAAAGGGATTCTTTTCCAGAGCCTCCAGAGACAAGCCCATCCTGCCAACACTTTGATTTCAGCATTGAGAGAAAAGGAACAGAGATCCCAGGTGTCATCTTTGTCTTCTGCCCTCCTGGACTTTGAGATAATAAATGGGTGTTGTCTTACGCTCCTAACTTTGTGGTACTTGTCATATAGCAATAGATGACTAATACAAACATATTTTGAATTGACCCTTTGATTCTTTCTTGGAAATTGTCATAGATCTAATGTAATAATTCAAAATATCAGGATTTTCATTAATTTCCTTTAGATTGAATTTAATAAAGATTTTCTCTATACAGTCACATTACACAGTATCTGTTTAATATTACTCAGGATATTTAGGATATTTCA
>CAUYRT010090019.1:0-28759 GCA_963574885.1 Lepilemur ruficaudatus | reverse complement strand
ACCCCTATATACATAGGAGTGGAAGAGGACTTTGTCCAATTTGTTTTTGCAAAGTCTTAGCAACAGCCATTGTAAATGCTCCAAAATCATTAATTATCCAAGTTAAATATCTTCCGATATGGATTTGTAATGCCTTTGGGATTTTTTAATAACAGCTATCCAGAATTCCTACACATTGTATTTCAATGACATTCTAATTATGGAATCAACAGAGGATGAATTTATGAAAAGAATCCTATAATTTTTTGTGATGTATAGGATATCTAAGTGAAGAAGTAGTATGTGACATAAAAACTGCCATCTTAGGATAATGCTTTGTATTAGTCAGCTTAGCCTAGATTGACAACAAACAGCCCCCAAATAATAAAGGCCTACAACAACAAATAATTATTTTTGATCACAGTAGATGTTAGCTGTGACTCTGCTACACATTTTCAATCTAGGACCAAATTGGGGGGACAGACTTTTCGTATTTTGGGATATAAAACTCAAGTGGGATAAAAGAAATGAGAAATGGTAGAACCTTGTTCTAAAATGCCATTTGTTACTTCACTTACATTGGCCAAGGTAAGTCAGATAGCCTGATGTGGAATGGGGCTCACCTTGATGTCAATGAGGTAAGGAAGTATTTACCTCTCAAATAATTGGGAACAATAACGCAATCTGCCATATGCCCTAATGCTAGTGTTTACCCCGCTTAAGACAAAGTAGTATGATCTAAGCTGAAACTACTTTTTATAAAAGGTGTTTTAAACTTTTAATTTGATTGGATTAAAATAGACTTCGAAGAACAATCTAAAGTATTTTCTTGGGGTAGTTCAGTTTCTTTATATTTTTCTTCCATAAAACATAGTGATCAGTAAGCTCTTTTATCATCATACTCAACTGATTTTAGAATTTTTAGTGTGAAAGTGCTCTCCAGAGCATCAAGAAGATGTTGACTTTTCAGTCTCTTTCGGTACATCTTCAGGAACCCTAGGATTTACACAACAGAGTTATTACTCACATTAATTGTTCTGAGAGGATAAGTAAATTGCTTGAGGTCATGGTCATATTAAATGGTGTACACCGTGTTTAAACCAAAGATTCAGATATTTAATACACTAGTCTTCCCATTTCACATTCATAAATCCTTGTTATTTCCTTGTTATTGTGTGAGTCTAAAGAGTTCCATGATTTCTTTATGCATTTAATGATCTTAAACCTCCTTTGGGACTGTACTTCAGGATAAACCTATGTCCTAATTATGTCACTATGGATGCTGCCCTTGTGTATTCTGCTTTATGCTTGTAATTACACGTTTCACTGCAAACTTGGAACAGAAAGACCTAGTATGCTGCCCTGACCAGCTGCCACTACAGATACCAGAATATGTTATGTCACTTCCACTGGAAGTTTTGATGTTATATTTCATTGATTTACTGCTCTGGGTTGATCAAAAGATACTCTAAAATTCCATAATAGATCTATATTTATTGAATGTGTGTGAAAAGAATGATCATCAAGGAAAATACTTAAAGAAATCAGATTGTTCTCCAGCTAACAACACAAATTATCTTCCTGTAAAGGGTACATATTATAAATAAATTTCTCTTTTAAATTTCAGCAGGCTGTTGATAATTGACCTTATCCATTTTATATAAAGCACATTAAGGAATTGTTTACATGAAGTCACTGACTAGAAGCTGCATCTGGAATTGATTTTTATGTTTTAAAATATTCTAAAGGAATATCTTTTGTGGGCTTTACTACTTCACATAACCTACCTGAAGAATTTTTCCCCCATGAGGAATAACCAGGAATCTTAGTTTAACATATATTTTAAATAACTAGAATTATTTTAGTGGGAGAACATCTGCAGTAGATCCTCTGTCAGTAGGACTTAAAGTACCCTATATAGCCCCATATATATATATATTTTTTTTTTTAAAAAAAAGGAATTTGAGGAGAAGAGGAACTTAAAAAACATTATTCTATATGTCATCTGGAAAAATACATACATGGGAATGACCTAGAAAGGGGGAGGGATAGGAAAAGGGGGGAGGAAGTAAAGAAAAAAGACTTGTTTGCCAACTCTAAAAATATATTTTAAAATTACAGAAACTAAAAACCAGCCCTGAGCCAAAAGTAGGGAGACAGATCAATGGATCAGAATAGAGTACCAAGGCCAGGCATGGTGGCTCATGTCTGCAATACTAACACTTTGGGAGCCAAGGCAAGAGGATTGCTTGAGACCAGGAGTTGAAGACCAGCCTAAGCAAGAGCAAGACCCCATCTCTACTGAAAAGAAAATTAGCCAGGCATGGCGGCATGAACTTGTAGTCCCAGCAACTTGGGAGGCTGAGGCAGGAGGATCACTGGAGCCCAGGAGTTTGAGGTTGCAGTGAACTATGATGACACCACTGTACTCTAACCCTGGCAGCAGAGCAAGACCCTGTCTCAAAAAAAAAAAGAAGAAGAAAAATATAGTACCAAAACAGTCCTA
Source organism: Lepilemur ruficaudatus (assembly GCA_963574885.1). Classification (NCBI taxonomy): domain Eukaryota; kingdom Metazoa; phylum Chordata; class Mammalia; order Primates; family Lepilemuridae; genus Lepilemur; species Lepilemur ruficaudatus. The sequence goes on along the minus strand of CAUYRT010090019.1, from coordinate 26,274 downwards.
TTTATATGAGAATTTAGTATATGATCAGTATGCCATTTTAAACCTGTGGATAAAACATGGTCCATTTAATAAATAATGTGAAAACTGACTAGTGATTAGGTTAAAACATTTGGGTTTCTATATCACTCCTTTGCCAAAAAAATTCCAGATGGATCAGTAACTTAAATATTAAAAAATAAAATTAAATAAAATATAAAAAGAACTAATCATGAGTTAATATTTTCATAATGTTTCATAATTTCTCCTTGATTTTTCTGTATTTGTCATTAAGATGTATGTTTCGTGGAAGCAAGGGCCATCTTTACTTCAGTCACCATTGCATTCCTAATTCCTAGTGTAGTATCAGGCACACAAAGAAAAAGCTATGGAATAGATAAATAAAAGAATTGTTTAGCATACATGATTACTGGACACTAATTATTTCTTACAGTGAATCTGTGTATCCATTTGTCCTGTTTAAAGACACTTACAGCTAGGAAGAAATTGAAGCATGGATCCTCATCACTTGTGAGCAAAAGATGAATTAAGAAAACTAAATATGTCCTGAGATATATACTTGGGGGAAATAAGACTCGGACAGGCTTCTCACCACTCAGCCAAATACTCTACAAGCTTAATAAGAGTCATTTCTGCTGAATTACTTAAGTGTTGACAGACTATGATTTTGCCTTTTTTATCCCCATCAGATTAACTGATGACTTTCAAGACAAAGCAGATATCATTCTAGATACTCATCTGTCTACACCTGGGCATCACTCTTTTGTTGTTAACCACAAACACTGGTCTTTGCAAAGTACTGTAGTCCAAAGTTCCAACCATTCCCCCATCATAGAAGACTTATATCTATGTTCTATAACAACTGTAATGAAATTGCCCAATATGGCATTCTCTTGTTGATCAACTGCCATGGAGTTCATTCAGTATGGTAGAGCAGAGCACATCGGTTGTTATTGCTATTGGCTAAACTTCCCGAAGCCTCATCAGAATGACAAATGAAGAAAGCAGCAGGTACTCACACCACCATGACTCATGCTAAGGCAGCCACCTGGGGTTTCCACACCCGGTAGTTGTAGTGGGTAGACCATGAGGTTTAGGCCAAGAGATACCCAATTCTAAACCCTGATTTAGACACATCCTAGAGCCACAGTGAGGTTTTCCCCTACTTGAAAGACTTTGACAAAGGCTTGTCCCTCCTGGCTGGTTCACTGCTGACCCACGGTACTAGGAACCCCAGACATCCTACCACCAACTCTTGGTTGGTCCCTGCCAACCTGTGCAGAGCCCTGCCTGCCTCTTCCCTCGAGCCAGTCCACGTGGAGGGGAGCAGTGTTAAGAGTGGTGGACACAGGATGATGGACTCTCTCAAGTCCCTTCAGGGGTAATCCAAGTAATCTAAAGGAGATTTCCTACAGGAATACGAGGTACTACAATTAACTCGAGTGAAGGGATACACTAGGGAGTTGGTAGAAAAGAGAGGAGAGAACACAAGCAAAAGCTGGATGGTTGAGTGGTTCAAGGCCTACATACATTCATTAGTCTGGAATTAAATGGGAGAACAAGTAAATCTAAACCCAACTCAAATGGAGCCCCTTTGAAAGGCCTTCTTACCCTTCAGTCAGAATCCGTGTCCCCGCCTCCCCACGCCACTTCTGGCGGTCACAGCCTTTGGTATTTCTCTCCTGACTTGTGGATGCCTCTAGGACCCTGCAGCATTCTTCCTTGCACCCAGCTTTCCCACTGAACACAGGACCCCTAAGACTGCTCTTGTTCGCATGACACACATAGAGACAATGGGCTTCAGGGAAGGCAGTTAAAAACGTGACAATTCTTTATTCAGAACCCAACAGTGATTTTCTGAAGTCCTCTGACAGCTGGAGGGAGATAAAGGACTCACTCTTTTTGGGTAGGACTTGTGTGATCAGCACAGCAGTTGAAGTGTCATGAGTCAATTAAAGAAGGCAATCAGCCAGACCTCAAATCATCACCTCTGGTGCTTAAAAGAGAGGATGTGGAAGGTATAAAAATTGTTCTTCTAAAATGATGGAAATAGAAAATCACCATCAGACAAACACCAGAGTAATACTTGTCACAAGCAAAAGCTATCCACGGATGCTAAAATTAGTGGGCAAAAGTATAAGCAGCAGAATGTTTATACAGTTTTAACAAATCTTTGTACAAGATATTTATTAATTAAAAGAGGACAATGGCAACTTTACAGTGGAGAAACCCAGCAGATAACCCCTCCACCAAGTGATCAAAGTCAGCATCCCCAGAAATACGACATGTTGACATCATCTGCCCACTGGCAGGATGCCCTGAGAGGAGTACATCTTTTCTATTTTTTGATAAAAATAGATATATTCAATATAATCATGACAAACCCAAACTGAGAGACATTCTACAATATAACTGGGCAATACTTTTTGGAGTGTCAAAGTCAGAAAACACAAAGAAAGATTGAGGGATTCTCTCAGACTGCGGGACATGAAAGGAGACATTAGGAGACAGGAAAATTAAATGCACTTGGTGTCCTACTTGGATTCTGAACCAATCAAAAAGGACATTAGTGGGAAAACTGGTGAAATTCAAATAGGGCCTTTGATTGTATTATGTCCACATTCATTTTCCCATTTTGGTACTTATACAATGGCTGTGTGCAATGAATACTAAGAGAAGCTGGGTGAAGTATGCATAGGAACTCTGCACTATTTTCTTTTACAATTTTTCTGTAAGTCTAAAATATTTCAAAATAAAAAGTCAAAAATGTTGTTCTCAAAACCTCCAAAGCACGTGAGCATGACATGGTATTAATAAAAACTGTCTAGATTCTAGAGGCAGACAAACCTGGCTTTGAATTCAGGCTCTGCCCCTTGATGGTTTCATGACTTTCAACAAGCTACTTAGGCTTTCCATGCCTCAGTTTCCTCATCTGTCAAATGGGGGAAATAGTCCCAACTTTGTAGCATTGTTTCAAAAATTGGGGATGATGTGCATAACTCATGGAGCACAGTGACTGTCAAGAATTTGGTGCTCACTAAATGTTAAGCTGTTGGTTCTTAATGTATTTTAATATTTCCCTAATGTTTACCAAGGAAAGTCCATACTTCTAAACACCATTCTCCAGATCTTTCCTCTCGGTCCCAAACTGCCTCAGCTTCATCTTCCCAAAGCACCTATGGCCCAGCCGTCCTAGTCTGCTGTTCACACTTTCACAACCCTATGTCCACTCCTTTCTCTCTGCTCACACTGTTCCCTCTGGATGCATTATTTGACCCTGGGAGGGTTGTAGGTACAAAACAGGCAATGTGGTCAGCTGGTGACCTGAGCTCGAGTCCAGTTTTGTCAAGGGCTTAGTGGTCTTCAAGAAAGCCTTTTCACCTTTCTGTGTCTCCATGTCAAAGCTGAAACTTCATATTGGGATAGTAATAATAATACCTACCTCAAGGTACATGAGGATCAATTGAGCCTATGAAAGTGACTGGTAAAATGCAAACACATTTGAATAAATGTTAACCTGAACTTGAATGTTTTCAAACTTGGCTGCCTATTATTAATAGAATAACCTGTGGAGTTTTTGTTTTATTTTGTTTTTAAATTTAAATACCAATGCTTTGATAACATCCAAAAGTCTAATTTTTTTTTTTAAGTTGTCCAGGGAATTCTAAAGTGAAGCCATGGTGGAGAACTACTGATCTGAACTTAGTGCTTCTCAAAGTGTGGGCCTGACCAGCACATCAGAGTTACCTGGGAACTTGCTAGACATGCACATTTTCAAGCCCCACCCCAGACCCACTGAATAAAATCTCTGTGGGTGGGACCCAGCAGCCTGTGTTTTAACAAGTCCCCCAAATGATCCAGGTGCACTGCTAAAGGTTGAGAACGTCTCTTATCCTATATTTAGTCTCCACCTGACAAAACCTCACTCATACTTCAAGGCATAGCCCAAGTGTTGCCCCTTTCAAAGGACTTCTTACCCTTCCAGTCGGAATCTGTATGCCCACCCTCTAGGAGCCTCTCTTCCCTTGGTACCATTTCTCAGAATGATTATCACAGTGTGACTTCTTATCAGAGTTTATGTCACTATCATTCCTAAGATCTCAAAAGCTCTTTGGGAACAGGGTCTGTGTTTATATCCTATTCTCAGAACACAGGGCACAACGCACTGTATATGGAGGCTACTTAACAAATTTTGATTGAAGAGACCTGTTTAAATACCACTAAGGAAAGAGTTACAATTGTGTGAGAACTATCTGATATGGGGGAAAGAAAATAAGAAAGCTAAGTATGTAAGAAAAAAAAGTAACGTCTAAAATAACTTTCTTCATATAATAACTATATTTACATAACACTTACTCAATCTCAAACCTTGATCTAAGTGCTTCATATAGATTACCTCATTTAAGCCTCACAATAACTCTATGTGGTAACTGTTACTATTATCATTAGTGCTATTTTACCCTCATGGAAATTTAAGAACAGAGTGGTTAAGTAACTTGCCCAAGATTACACAGCTTATAAGTGGCAGAATTAGAACTTGAACTTGGGTAAACTGGCTCACTGTCTGGGCTCCTAACCACTCTCTGCTACTACCATTTGTACAGTAATATGATGTTACTGATCCATAATACTTTTAATAGGCCTTATTCAATTTTACCTACAGAAGTTATAGATAATACTCAACCATCAACCCTTTCTTAACTTGTTCTCCCTATAATAATATAAATGGCAAATGGTAGAAATGGCAGACATTTATATAATGTTTTCTATGTGCTGGCTCTGTTCCAAGTGCTTTAGAAATAAATTTATTTAATCACTCGACAATCCTATGAAGCTATTATCACCACCCCCCCATTCCAAATAACTAAAGCACGGAGAGGTTTTGGAACTTTCCCAGGTCACATAGACAGTGGGTGGTGGAGCAGGTTCTACACCCAGGCAACCTGGCTTCAGGGTTTGTCTCTTTACTTATTACTCTGCTGTAGAGCCTCTTTTTGTAAGGGGTTTAAGTATACATGGGCATAGAACAGAATTTTGTTGTTGTTTTTGTTATATTTTTATATCCCTTCTAGAGTTGGTGTGAAAAATAAATTGTCAAAAACCAGGAAGCATTTAGAACAGAGCCCAACACATAGTAAGGGCTGTGCTCACTGATGGTTATTGTTTCGCAATTTTAAATAGCCCATCTGGCTTACCATCACAAGTTTGGCCTCACAAATGCCATTGAAAATCAGGATATTATGATGTTTTTCCTCCAGGGTCCCAAGCAACCAAGGCCGTGGCTGGCTCTGCCATGCTTTTTCTTCCCAAATTTCCTGTTGGGAGTGATATGGAATCACATGTTCAATAAAGAACCTTGAGCTAGGACGTGTGTAATGCCAAAACATGGTCATTGGAAGCACAGTGTATGCCTTTAGCACAATGTAAATAGTGACTTGAATTATTGGCATAAATCAATGTACACTAGGCCACATGCTGTCAACCACCTTCCAAATGAAATACCTCATTGTAACCCCACTATCCTTACCAAGAGGCCTCATTTCCTGATTAACTAAGCAAACAAGGCAAGGCAACCTGAAACATGGCTTGGAGTCTGATGGCATCTCTCAGCCACCAGACTCCAAGCCCCCAGGTAGGCTCACCTGCCTGTTTTATTCATGCGGAGTATGACCACCAAACCTCAGTACCTATGTTTTCTTAAATTCAAGTTATAGGCAAATTTGGGATAGCTCTGATGGTCTGATATTAAAACCTCTCTGCCCCTTAAACACAATGCCTCTCAACCAACAATAATTGATTTTCACTAGTAGAAGAGAATTCTCAACTTCCATCACTCTGCTGATGTCAATCAAACCTTTGAGTTCTGTGGTTGGTCCTTAATCTTCCTTTCTCAGGTCTACCTCCTGCTGCCCATTTATCTTTCTTTGAATCTGTATACCTGCCTGCAAAACATGTCCCCCAGGAGAATGTGGCTTTGTAAAGGGAAGGATGAACCTTCCGTTCTCTAGTCCATCCAAAAGCCTCCTGAGAAACAGACCACAGGTTATGGATACTACAAGAAACTTTCCGCCCCAGCTCTTAAGAATTTAGAACAGTGATTCTCAACCCTGGCTGCAAACTGGCATTATCTGGGGAGATTTTTTAAAACTACAGATGTTTCAGTCCCACCCTAGACCAATTAAATCAGAATCTCTGGCAGAAGGAGAGACTTTTGTACCATGGAGGCTAAGGACCATCAACATAGGACCACTGTCCTTTAGAAGTAGAAGGGGCTTTAAAGACCAGGAGTCTATAAAGATGTAAAGACTATAACATAATGCTGGGCCTAGGGTGAGCCACTTAGCCTCTGGGGTTGGAGAGAGTTTGTAAGGAACAGGGCATCCCTGTCAAGAGAATATTGTGGACCAGACTCTCTGTCCAGCATCTGTGGCTGTATTTCTCTGGAAAGTCTTCTCCTGTGGAGCTGTAGTTAATTAAGCAGATCTTTATGGGCCAAGTTCTGAGATGTGTCTGTTATGAAGAAAATATGTTTTAGTTGGTTGTGGCCATTTATTTTTTTTAAGTTCCAAAAAATATTTACAAAAACATGGAGAAATAGAGATTCAAAATACCAGACTCTCACAATACCAAAACAAATATAAAATACCAAAGAACAATTTTACTTAATAAAATTAGAGAAAACTTGAACAAATGGAAAAAGATGATATGTTCCTTGATGGTAAGGCAAAATAGGCAAAAAGGGCAGTTTTCCTCCAATTAATTTACAAGTTTAAAGAATTGCCAGTCCAAATCATAATAAGATACAAAAGTATGGGGCTTTACCAAGTGATTCTCAAGTTCATTTTGAGAAAAAATTAGCCAGGCGCAATGGCATGTGCCTGTAGTCCCAGCTACTCAGGAGGCTAAGGCAGGAGGATGGCTTGAACCCAGGAGATTGGGATTGCAATGAACTATGATGATGCCACTGTACTCTAGCCCAGGTGACAGAGTGAGATGCTGCCTCACCAAAACAAACAAACAAAAAAACCCCCACAAAAACTGAAAAAAATGAAAGATCAAGGAGAGTGAATTGATTGTGCCAATTTCTAATGTTTATCCTAAATCCTCAATAATTAAAACTATGTTGTACCAATGAAATATGCACTAGAATGGAGCACAGAAGAAAACTGTGAAGCAATGTATCCAATAGTAATGTATCCAATAGTATGATAAATATGTCATTTCAAATCAGTGGAAATATAAAGAATAATTTTTAAAAAATATTGGGACAATTAGTTCTATATTTAGAAATAATTTTTAATTTCTATCTCAAACCAGCCACCAAAATAAAACAAATGAGACATAAAATAATACTTAAAACAAAACTGTAAAAATTAAAATGAGCAAAAGACTTAAATATATACTCAAAAGAATATATATGAATGGCTAATCAGTACATGAAAAAGTGCTCAACATTAGTCATCAGTGAAATGAAAATGAAAACCATAATGAGATACCACCCACCAAAATGGCTAAAATTAAAAACACTGGCACCACCAAAAGTTGACTGGGATTTAAAGCAACTGGAATTCTTATTCATTGTTGGTAGGAGTCTAAAATAATAGAATCAATTTTTTTAAAGTTCTGGCAGTTTTTTCTAAAACTAAATACAAACTTATCCAATGGCTCATTAATTCTACTTCTGGGTATTTGCCCAAGAGAAATAAAAACACATGCCCACAAAGCTATCATACTCAAAACAGCACAGTATTGGCAATAAAAACACACACATAAACCAGTGGAACAGAATAGAGGGCCCAGAAATAAATCCATGCATTTATGGTCAATTATGTTTTGACAAAGATGACAAGAACACACAATGGGCAAAGGGCAGTCTCTTCAATAAAGGCTGTTGAGAAAACTGGATATTCACATGCAGAAGAATGAAATTAGACCCTTATGTCACATAATATACAAGAATCTACTCAAATGGATTAAAGACTTAAATATAAGACCTGAAACTATACTAGAAGAAAACATGGGAAAATTCCCATGACATGAGTCTGTGTGATTTTTTGGATATGACCCCAGAAGCAAAGACAACAAAAACAAAAATAGACAAATGGGATAACATCAAACTGAATAGTTTCTGCACAACAAAGGAAACAATTAACAGAGTGAAGAGACAACCTATGGGAGAAGATACTGGAAATCCATACATTTGATGAGGGGTTAAAATTCAAAATATATAAGAAACTCAACTCAATAGCAAGACAACAAATAACCCAATTAAAAAGTGGGCAAAGACTTGAATAGACACTTCTCAAAAGGAGACATTCAAATGGCCAACAGGTATATGAAAAATTGCTCAACATCACCAATCATCAGAGAAATGCAAGTTAAATATATCACCTCACACCTGTTAGGATGGTTATTTTCAAAAAGACAAAAGATAAGTGTTGAAGAGGATGTGGAGAAGAGGGAACCCTGGTACACGGTTGGTGGGATAGTAAATCAGTACGATCACTATGGAAAGCAGTATAGAGGTTCCTCAAAACATTAAACATAGAACTACCATATGGTGCAGCAATCCTACAAAAAAAAAAAAACACCAAAGTATGCCCACAAAAAGACTTTTTTTTTTTGAGACAGAGTATTGCTCCATTGCCCAGGCTAGAGTATCATGGCGTCAGCCTAGCTCACGGCAACCTCAATCTCCTGGGCTCCAGTGATCCTCCTGCCTCAGCCTTCCAACTAGCTGGGACTGTAGGCTCACACCCAAATGCCCAGCTAATTTTTTCTATTTTTAGTAGAAACAGGATCTTGCTGTTGCTCAGGCTGGTCTCAAAACTCCTGATCTCAAGCCATCCTCCTGCCTTGGCCTCTCATGGAAAGACTTATGCAAGGATTTCCATAGCAGCTTTATTCATAATAGTCAAGAACTGAAATGAGCCCAGGTAGTGATAGTCAATATACAATGAAATATCAGCAATAAAAAGAATGACTATTGATATGTCCAACAACATGGAAAAATCTCAAAAAAAAGAAAAAACCTGAGTGAAAAGAAGCCATGTAGCAAAAAAGTACATGCTGAATAATCCCATTTATATGAAGATTTAGAATAGGTAAAACCAGTCAATGATATGAAAAAATCAGTGCAGTGGTTACCTCTAGGTGGGTAAGGAAAAGGATTGGCTGGGTAGAGGCATGATGGTGATGTTAATGTTCCATTTCTTCACAAGGGGTTTGCTTTACACAGGTGTATGCGTTCAGCAAATGTACATTTTTAATTTGTACATTTTCTTGTTTGTAAACTTTATCTTAACATTTTTTAAAAACTCTACTTATAAATAACAAACTCTACTTTATGATGTTCATGCTGAAATATTTAGGGAGACATGTACTGATGTTTGCAGTTTAGTATGAAATAAATAAAAAATAAGATGGATTGATGGACAGAGAGACATATAGAGAGGAAGACATGGTATAATAGTATACCAAGAAGTAGAACATTATCATCACCCATCATGGCTCTTCCCAGCCAATTCCTACTCTCACCCTATCAGAGGCAAGTATAATATTAAATATTGTGCTAGGCAGAATAATGGCCCCCTAAATATGTCCACATCCCAATTCCCAGAACCTATGAATGTTATGTTATATGGCAAAGGAGAATTAAGGCTGCAGATGGAATTAAGTTGGCTAAATCAATTGGCCCTGAGAAGGGGAGATCAGCCTGGATTATCCAGGTGAGCCCAATGTAATCACAAAAGTCTTAAAAATAGAGTAGGCAGGCAGAGAGCAGAGTCAGAGGGAGATAGAACTATGCAAAAAGGGTCAGGGAGATGCAATGTTGCTGGATTTGAAGCCAGAGGAAAGAGAACAGGAGCCAAGGAATGCTGGCAGCCTGTAGAAGCTGGAAAAGGCAAACAAACACAGCCTTCATTATAGCCTCCAGAAAAGAATGCAGCCCTACTCACACCTGGATTTCAGCCCACAGAGGGGCCCATTTCAAACTTCTCATTTCCAGAACTGTTTAAAAAAATTATCTGTTTTAAGCCATCAAGTTCATGGTAGTTTGTTACAGTAGCAACAGGAAATGAATGCAAAATGTTAGTAGTAGAATCTAGGTGGTGAGCAGACAGGTGTTCACCATGAAATTCTTTCAATTTTGCTATGTGTTTGAAATTTTTCATAACAAAATGTTGAGAAAAATAAAACCATTAAACCCCTTCTAGGCAGGAAAGCAAAGTTACAAATCATAAAGAAAAAGTGACTAGACTACATACCATTTTTAAACTTCTGCATACAAAAATATGATTAACAATTAATGGAAAAAATGACAAACTAGGAAAACATTTTTCAAATTTTTTACAAAAGCATAATATCCTTAATATATTAAGAAATTTTAACCTGACCTCAACGGCCTATGCCTGTAATCCCAATGCTTTAAGAGGCTGAGGCAGGAGGATTACTTGAGCCTAAGATTTCCACACCAGCCTGGGCAATACAGTGAGACCCCATTTCTTAAAAAATAAAATAGAAAAAATTAGCCAGGTATGGTGGCGTGCACCTATAGTCCCAGCTACTGGGGAGCATGAGGCAGGAGAATCACCTGAGCCTGGGAATTACAGGCAGCAATGAGCTATGATCACAAAACTGCACTCCAGCCTGGATGACAAAGTGAGACCCTGTCTCTACAAAAAATTTAAAAAGAAAAAGAAGAAATTTTACAAATCAGCATGAAAAGAAGAAAACACTAATAGAAGAAAAGATGGGAAAGAAACAGAATAACAAAAGAAGATACACAAATAGTCAATAATCTTATGAAAAAAATTGGTCCCTTACCAGTACTCAGATATATGCAAATTGAAATGGCAATTAGACAACATCTAATCTTGGAGAAGATTTATTGTTATTATAATAAACAGTGTTGGTAAAAATGAATCCTCATGTATTCTTGGTAGGAATGAAAAATATTCAAGCTTCCTAAAATCGATTTTTTTAATATTAAGGGTCTTCCACACGTTCAACTCTCTGTGAACTGGAAATTCAACTTTCAGAGATTGTTTCACAGGAAGATGTGAGAAAAATGTTTTAAATACAAGTATATTCATCGAAGTCCTGTTTGTAATTTAAAACACTGGAAACAATCTAAATATTTAACAACAGAAGAATGAATTATGTTTCACACATGAAATGGAAAACTATGCCACTGGGAACAGTAAAGTTTTTGACAAACACTTAATGATGTAGAAAATGATATTAAATGAAAAGTAAGATATGAAACCATATACATTGTGATACCGTTTTTGTTTAAAACCGTGTGTGCATATAACATATATCTGAGAGGTCATGCACCTAATTGCAAGTGGTGGTTATCTCTGAGTGGTGGGGGTCTAAGAGGTCTTTTTTCTTTTCTTTTTAACACTTTATGCAGCATAGTCTATTATACCAGAGTAAAAACTCCTTGGAGGTAGAAACCATGCTGTGTTCACAATGATTATCTTTGACTTTTTACAGTGCCTGGAATGGAGAAGGTGCCCAATAAACCTTTATGGAATTAAAGGTTAAATAGTTATCTCTTCATTTCCAAACTTTCTGTAACTAACATATATTACTTTTATAATCTGGCAGATCTTTTTTAAACATAATTATCTTCCCTTTTTTAAAAAAAGAAAAAAACAGTAAGACAAAATGTGACCAGATTTATGAGAAAGAAATGAGCAGCAATTCCAATGTCCAGTATTATGTTTTAAAAAAGTGTTTAGGGACCATTGGAAAATACTTAACCATATAATATTAAGGGAAAACTAGGAAAAGAAAATGTGCCTGTGATATGATCTCTACCTGTGGAAAAAAATCTTACAGAGAAAAGACTTAAAATATAAGAATATGAACAATATTTGTTTCTGGATGCTGGAATTATTGAAGTTGTTATTTTTCCCCTTTCTTTATTCATCACCTCCTTTCCAAATTTCCTATAGTAAGACTATATTATTCACATAATCATAAAATGTTTAGGTTGAAACCTTAAATAAAATAGCAGAAAGAAGAGGCAGTAGAATGTAGTGCTTAAGAGCAGATGCCCAGAAACAAACTGCCTGGGTTCAAACCCTGGCACTTATTATCTATGACTTTGGGCAAGGGACTCACCTCTACTTCCTTTTACGTAAAAATGAAGATAATAATAGAACCTACTTCATAGGGTTGTTATCAGGGCTGTTGTTACTTTATTTAAATAAGTCAATATTCATATAGCACTTAAAATACATCTGGCACATAATAGAGACTAGAAAAGTGTTGGTTAAATTAAGTAATTAATGAACTAAGTCTGTAGAGAATAGAAAGAGAACAACTGGGTGGTGGAACAACTGGGTGGTGGTCTTTCTTTTCTTCCTTTCCTGCTTATCTTTCTTTCCTTCCTCCTCCCTTTCTTTTGCCACCCCACAGGTTTCTTTCCCTTTTTCAGGAGCATATATGCAGGGAAGATAGGGCAATATCTACGGCAAAAGATTGAGACAGCATCAAACATAGAACTTAACGATTGAACAGAACATTTATAACCAGACAGATGTGCCAATGTTTCTGTGTGCATTTGTATTAAAAATAAAGGGAGAGGAGCCTAGGAAAAAGTCAGAGAGTCAGGGCTTCATAAATCACATCACACTCCCATGGGTCATTCCAGGTGAGGTTATGAGGGAGCTTGCAGGGAAAGGGCCGGACCTCCTATTCCACAATGCAGCACTTTTACCAAGAGTGGGTTGTGTGCAGGCTAGACAGGTTCTAACCAGTCTCTTTTAGCCCCTTGGGCCCTAACCTATTTACCAAGTATCCCCAGATATTTCTCCTCTCTGCCGTGCTTCTCCATACCCTGGGTTGTTTATACCTGCTCTAAATCTGTGCAGAGACTTCAGTGAAGTCCCCATCAGTGTAGCAGCTCTATTATTTCCCCTCCAAAATGGCATGAGCCCTTGGAAAAAGGAAAATATATGTCTTGTTTCTGCTTCATCTCTAGAGAACTACCATTTCCTTTTCTGCAATAAATTGTAAGCTTGCATTATTACATATAGCCACAGTTGCTGTGTCTATTTTAAACACTGTTTCAAAGGGTTAACCATAATTTAATCAAATCAAAGGAAAAAGAAGATGTAAGTGAAATCTGTAGTCACAGTACCTCTATAGACAGATCTCAGAAAGTTGGGAATAAGCAATTTAAACTAAAAGTCAATTATCTGGGAGCAATAAGGAATTTTCTCTCTTTATTCTTTTCAGATTACATTGAAATTTTGACTTCAGAGCAAAATTACAGAATGCTTGTATGTCAGTACACTTGGAACCTATTATAAGTAAATTACATCACTCTGTTTTCTCAAAACAGTGGGTGCACCATCCCTGGGAGAACCACAAATACCCAGCCTGCAGAAGACTCAACAGGCTTTCCAGATATTGAATCCAACTAGTCTCCTCTTTTTACTGCTAATTTAGTTAAGGTTACAGGTTGGATCTAATATGGACCCTTCCCAGAGCATTTTTACAAAAACTCTCAAACCCACCTTCCTCCAGGTCCTTTGAGGAGAGCTTTGAGCACATGATGAGATCCATCATATTTGGAACAAAAGGACCATAAAGTTGCCGCCCTGTAATCCTTAGAGAGAAACAGAGAACCCACCTGAGATGAGAGAACAGACAGCCAAGAGTTAAAAGCACATGGCTCACCCCAGGCCCTGAGAAATTTCCAAAAAGAGGAGAACCCAGCTCAGCGACTTCTCAAATGCAGTTTCCAAAAGCAAGATTCTGGCATATATAGGAGAAAGCTCATAATAAAAGATCAGGACCTTCCTTTGGGTTGGCATAACCAAAACCCACAGGGTGGACAGGGTGCCCAGGCAAAGAGAGCCACATTGGTGGTGTCCAAGAGCAGGTTGACTTTGGGTTGGATGGGATCAAAGAGCTGTGGGGATGAAGGGTTGGCTGTTGTGTCAAGCATGTCACACCCTGCATGGCATGAAGCAAGTGATCATGGCTTTTGGCACATGAACAAACCCATTAAACTTAATTAAATGATTAAGCTTAATTAAACTATAATCCAGGCTTTTTATTTCCCAGCAGTGGGTATGGCTCAGGAGATTTGGGGTTTTATCTATTCAGGGGAACTTCACATAGAACACTGTACAAATCTGATCTTAGTCAGCCAATGGGGGTGGGTGTTAGTCTAGGGGGAAAAATATATATTTCATTTGGTTGTTCTGCTTGGTCCATCTTACTTTAGCCAAAGGCAGCAATTAAATGAAGAATTCTGTTTGGTGGCATGATGTGGTTTTGCATTGCCTAGGAACACAAAATTCACAGACAGAAAGTTATAGATGTAATTTACTGTGTCATCTGCTGTGTTTGTGTGAAAGCACTGAGAATGATGTCCAGAATTTAGGTATAATTATGTCTCCTTCTCCTAATACTGTTCTCACATTTAGTCAACCTACCATCAGAGAACATGAGTCTAAACACACACATACCACAACCACTTAGATTTTACATCTGGATAACTCTGCAGAGTTAACCAAGTTTTCCTTCTGGTACTTACAACCCAGATTGCTCACCTGATAAATGATGTGCCTTGGAGCTGTTATCTAGAGAGAGAGCTGGCCAGAAACTTTGTGTTGTCAATTTACCTATATATAGTGGACACATGGGACTGATTAGCTCTACTTATTACAGTGGCCCATCATTTATTCCTTTTCAGAGAAAATACAGCTGCCCAGTGGGTAGGATGTCTATGAGATCCAGTCAATATTCAGAATATTCTCCCCATAAAGAAATCTATATGGAAAGAAGGTTTACATTTAGAAGATTGTTGGATAAACATTAGTCTAAACAAAAGGGGTTGTCTTGATGGTATTAATGATGGCTGCCCTCAAGTTCTGTAAGACAACCTGCTGACTCCCTGTCCATACTGGGCACATTCCAACAAACACATGAGCCCAGAGTCAGGGCTTCTCCCAGACTTGCCATTGCAGGTACACTGACACATTCTATCTTTTGACCCTCTTTCTCCAGACTCCATCAACATACCAGCCTTCTATGGAGATATTCTTTCTCCTGCAATTTGGCCTCAGCCACCTTAGTTTCTACATCTTTCAGTCGCCAATTTCTTCTAGGAGGTGACTTCTGATTCTTGACTTAATCTCTTACATGTTTGTTCTTCCTAATTTCAGTCTCAGAGGATAACTTTATTTCTAAATTATTATTTACTACTTTGCTCTCTTTTAATTATCTCTGCATCAAAAGATAGATGAAAGTTTGCCATTACATAATGTGGGAACTTTCACACACTGTCAGCGGTGATCTTGTGTTGACTAAATGAAGATGAGAGGGACTTGACTTTTGACTATACAACTAAATTGCGCAATTCAGAATTCCACATCCAGTAATTTTTCCTTTAGCCACTGTGAGCTTCTTTTGGTTCTTTCCTTTAGTTTGGTTACAATAATCAGACATCCACTCAAATTGGCTTATATAAAAAGGGGGAAATCTCTGGAGGTTACCTCTCACAGAAGTTAATATGACCTGCCCTCAAGTAAACTGGAACGAGAACTTGAAAGTGGGTCCTAAACTTGTTCTCTCAGTTTCCGAATGGTTTGATAGTCTCTTTCCGATTATCAGGAGCTGCCAGTTTTCTCATCCTGGGTCTCTCTCTGCTCTCGTGCGGTCAATTTCCCTTAGTGTGCATGACCCAACTTGGCCACTACCCTGGAGTCTACGGGATGGAGATAACTCCACAGCTCAACGTTCCAAAAATAATTTAAGCTGGGTATCAAGATGTTTGTATAAATGAGGTACAAAATAAGACTAAAATAAATATGATAATGCTACCACCCATCAGGATCGAGGTATAAATATGGCTTAGAACTTAATGGGATTTCTTTTTCTGTCTTACATAAGGATTTTTTAAATCTGCCATTTGATTTATACATACACACAGTGTAGTCACATCCTAGGGCTGCTGTAACAAAGTACCACAAACGAGGTGCCTTAAAAGAAGAGAAATTTTTTTGTCTCACAGCTCTGGAGACTGGGAGTCTGAAATGAAGGTGTTGGCAGGGTCGTGTTCCCTTTGAAACCTGTAGGCGCATCCTTGGCAGTTTCCTGGCTTCCTGTGGTTTGCCAGCATCTTTGGCATCCCGAGGCATCTCTCCAATCTTCCCTCTTCACAGGGTGTTGTCACTGTGTGTCTTCACATCATCTTCCCTCTGTGTGTGTCTCACTCTGTGTCCAAATTTCCTCTTTTCATAAGGCTACCAGGCATGTTAGATTAGAGCCTATGACTTCATTTTAACTTGATTAACTCTGTAAAGACCCTATTTCCAAATATAGTCACATTCTGAGGTTCTGGGAGTTGGGACTTCAACATACCTTTTTTTGTGTGGCAGGGAGACAATTCAACCCATAAAACCCATATATATAGACACTTTTACATAAAACCAGAAATATGACCAAATGCATAAATTTTCCTTTATTTTTAGTAAAGCTTTATTTTCTTTTATTCATTTATTTATTTTACTTAGCTCTGTCCTTCCCTTCTCCTCCCTCCTCCCCTGACCAAGGTAACTGGTTTCAACAACCTAATAGGTTTCCTTCTGTCCAGTTCTCCGTACTTATATAATCGCACACACACATTTTTTTGGTCATAGTGATTTTTTTTTCCTCAAAAATTGGATCATATTATGTGCACTTTCTCTCTTCTTTTCTCATTCAACAATACCTTATGGGAATCCCTCCAAATCATCTGATTTAGTTGTAATTCTTTTCTTTTTTTTTTTGTTACTGATTTTAAAAAATATTCCTTTGTGTGAGATAGCTCATAGATTATCAAGCTACTACTTGGTTGATGGGCATTCTATTTTTTTCCGTCTCTTTTCTCTGAACAATGCTGCAGTAAACTTGCTTGTATGTATTTAATATAACCCTAAAACTGCTACTTTTATTTCTATCACTGCACACTCCCAGGAGTGGAACTGCAAGGGGTACACGTGCTTTTAATTTTAATAGATGCTGTCAAATTTCTTTCCCAAAAGATTTTAGCACATCACAGTTCACCAGCAAAGGATCAGAGTACATTCTCTTGTCTCCCTGACCAGCATATATTATAGCTTTTTTCCCCCAGTATATGTAAAAACGGTGTTCTTTAGTTTAATTTGCTTTTCTCTGACAACTAACTAGTGAATTTGAGCATCTTCTCATATATATGCCAGCCATTTGAATTTATTTGTCTGTGAATTATTTATATCCTTTCTGCACATTTCTCTCATCATTTAGTCCTCTTCTCACCAAATTTAAGAGTTTGTTTCATAGATACAAACCTTTTGTCACTACCTTTAAAGATGTACAAATGTGCTTTCCTTATCTTTTATTTATCCATTGACTGTATAATTTTAAAAATCAAATATAACTAAATTTTCCTTTCCTTGTTTTATAGCTTCTAGTCTCAGTTTAAAAAGTATCTCCCACCCCTAGAATGTACACAGAGCCTACCATCTTTTTAAGTGATAGCTTTATTGTTATATTTTTTTACATTTAAAAACTTAATCTATCTGAAATGGACTTTTCCATATAGCATAAGGCAGATGTCTATATTTATTTTCTTCCAAATGGAGAGCCGGGTGGGCCAGCACTATCTACTATATATTATATCTTTTCTCCACTGTTTTATATTAAATTCTCATTTATACTGAAATTTTATCTGTCTCTTTCTAGCAGTCACTGTAAAGAGGAAATATAAAGCGTGGAAGGGTAACCACCATTTTATCCATGGTAGTTTTAGGGCAGCAAGAGTTTAGGTAAATTAATTACCCTTCATTTGCTTAGCTTTGTATTCCAATTTTTCTATAATGAGCATGCATTCTTTATAAAACAAAGATAAATGAGTAAACACAATTAGTTTCATCATTCACAGTGTCCCAGGACATAACAAACAGGCACCTAGGGAGCCGCACTGCTATTCCTGGAAGGGAGACCTGAGAGGGTTTCACCCTTAGGGAGAAATGTAATCCGGTTGTTCCAGAGCGGCACTAGAAAATCTCTTTAAAGGCCAGCCTGCTGTGGGTGGAGGCTGATTAAGTTTTGGGAAGTTTTTTTGTTAAGCCAGCTCATTGTGAAACAGGTGTGAGGTGGTGATTTCAAGTGTGATTGGCAGGCATTGCGTATTCAAACGCAAGGAGTTTAATTGATTGGAAGAGCAGGTTGCTCTGAGCTTATGCAATAACTACTAGGGTTGGGTGTACTGCTTGAAAAGTGTGAAGTGATGCAATAATCGCCTGCGCTCAGCAGCAGTCTAATTGCTGCCAAGAACTTAAATGCTTAAAACAGCACTTCCATGATTAAAGGGCACATTCAAATTACCTAAAAGTGACTAGATCCCCATAGCCCCAGGGCATAGCCTTTGTCCCTAAGTGATAAGGGTCAGTTTAAGCTCTAAAGCCTTCATAAAACAGTCACTTGGCCCCAGTGAAACCCCTGCAGTAAATTTGCAGAGTCACAGCTATCTGTTGCCTAAAATAATGACAGTTGGCTGGGTCCCCTCCCAGTGTAAAATGCCCACCTAGCCTCACAGCCCAAGGTGACCTGGACAGGTTCCCCATCTTCTCCACGTCCTGTGTTATCTTAGGGAAGGTCAAGTGTGTGTTGGGCCAAAAGCTTCTACACTCCCCTCGAAGGCCTGGGACTTGGGGTGCCTGGTGGGCATCTGCAAATAAAAGCACATATGGGGGATTCTAGTTCATGCTGGAGGAACCCTAAAACAGTGGCAAGTGGTTTCTCCAAGCCCTGCTTGGAGTAAGTGCAACCTCACATTTCTGCGTATGCAAATGGCTAACTGTCAAAGCTGGGCTCAATAAAACTAATTCGGGGGAAGCCAGAACTCAGTGATCCAGGTAGGCTGCTCTCTGCGGGTCTAGAAACCCAAAGATAAATTTAGAGTGTCAGGACTGCATCACGTTTAGGTAATCTTCCTTAAATACAATAATATCCCTTACAACTGAGTCCTTTATCATTGCCGACTCTCCATGAGTTTGAGATGATATTCTCTGATGCTGATGAAATACAAAACTGTACATTTCAGCAGTGAGTTGAGCTGAGGGGAGGGATAATGCCTTCCTAAGGACAGCCAGAAGGACCCATGTGGTCTCAATGGAAGGCTACTCCTCGGTCCTCTGCCTGAGGGAACACCAGGACCATGGCCTAGAATTTCTGGTGGGGGAGGGCAAGCCGGGGCCTAGCAATTTTGTTCTTCTCCATTATCACAGATTTTGAAGCTCTAGGGTTTTATTTTATCATTCATAATAATTTCAGACTTGAAAATTTAAAGCAGGTGTTCTCACACATCCATCTTGGCCATTAAACAAACAATAAAAATCTCAATAGGTCTTTTAACCTAGAGAAATAAAAGAGAGCTTCCTGGAATATCTTCCAAGATACACTGTCTGGGAGATAAATATCTAGTTAAATATTGGGAGTATTATCCAAAAATTGTAACTTTGGTTTTGGGATTATTTACATTGAATCCATTGTTTAGCTCAGCAATGGATTCAATGGGCTTTTTCTCTTGTAGGTGGCAGCTTCTGAACTATTTTTAATCCCAATCACTTAATGAGGCTGGCTGGGTTTTTTCACTTATTTGTGGTTGGTTTTTGTTTGGTTTTTGCTTATTATTTTTTGCCTCTTTCCTGGTTGTTTATTTGCTACAGATCAGTCCTTATCACACCTGGCACTTGAAGCTTGAGTCCCAGATGTGCCAGACTAAAATGCAGAAAAAACTAGCTTTAAATTATTAGTGACACCCTTGATAGCAGGTGAGAAGAGACTTTTCCTCTTCAAGGCACAGGAGGTGGGCTTGTGTAAAGTTCAAACGTGGCAGCAGGAGAGAGTTTGAAAACCTCGAGATCCCTAAGGTCCTGTGAACTTAGCCTGCCCTCCATGTCCGGGAACCCAGTGTCTCTCAAGGTAGACCTTCCAACTTGGGAGAATTAATATTTTCCTGATATGATAACACAATAAAGTTGCAAGTGTGTCTAGACCCCCTCCCCACCAACTCTCTCTCTCTCTCTCTCTCTCTCTCTCTCTCTCTGCCTTTTGCACGTCCTCTCCCTGGCCCTACCTGTCAGACCAGTTCTCAGGCTTTGTATAAGAGAACAAGGTGGGAGGGCAGAGGAGGAGGGGAATACTTAACTTGGGGAGAATGGTGCTGAGAGGGGCATAGTTGAGAGGGTAGGATGGGATAGAATGACAGAGAACTTTAAGAAGTGTGGCTGAAGACGTCTGCTTGGCCCTCCCGTGGAACAAGAAAAACAAAGGCTTCAGTCATCCTGACCTGTCTTGGTGGCACAAACAGTGTCTGAATGGACATCTGCTCTTTTCACCTGTCCATCACTCCTTCCTTTTCTTCAGTGAAGTGGCTTGAGTTTCTTTGGGGGAGCCACCTCAGCCTCAGACCAAGAAGCTTAGGAGGGGAGCTCCGCCCCCACCAACCCCGAGGTCGCAGAGTTTGTTTCACTGGAAGGTGGTCTCTGGAGGGCGCTACAGCCTGTGAGTGGCTAAACCAAGGAGATAGGACCAGACCAGCAAAGCTTGCTTCCTGCACGCCCAGGATTATAACACAAGGGTTGAATTTAAAAGTTTTTTGCTCAAAGAGCTAAATTTCTCCTCTCTTGTCAGTTTTACTCTGTGACAAACCAAGAGAACCACTCATCTCTTTTGCTGAAGTTCTAAATTCTACACACTGTCAGGAATTCACCTTCATGGCTCTTCATCTACAAATAACTGTTTGTGTTCAAATTTTTAAAAAATTTTAATGTTATTTAACCCAACATTAAAAAATTATTTCAACATGTTATCAACATAGAACTATAAGTATATTTTACATTTTTATTAAGTTTTTGTAATTGTAATCTGGTGTGTATTCTAGTTTATGGCACAGCTCAATTTGGACTAGCCACATTTTAAGAGCTCAGTAGCTAAGTTAGTAGCTACTTCGAATATATTTTTTTACGTACTAGCAGCTGGAGAAGTTGATCTTGTTTAATCTTGCTTAATCTAATGTAAAAAGAAAGTGGTCGTTTGAATTTGATCAGAATGGCTTAGAAATAGAATTATCATCAACTACTTGGCATATGCACCTCAGCGAGGCTCCTGTTACAGGAAAACTAGGAGGAAGGAGAGGTGCAATAAGTGAAATAAGAATTTCTAACTGGTACATCTTCATTTGTATATCATAGAGATTTCAGAATATCAAATGGACGGTGTCAAGAAACTTACAGTTCAATCACAGAGAAGGTTCAAATTCTGAAGCACTCTATACAGAAAGACTTACAAATGAATTGTTTCAAAACTGCCTTTGTCAGTCAATTGTTTGGAATTTGAAATGCATTTTTTTTTAACAAAACTTTATGAACTATGCTTTGCTTCCCAGGCAAGTTCATAGATACGATGGTTAAAATAGGAAAACACAAACACATCAAAACTTTGTATTTCTTCTTAATGTCATTTTAATGGAGAAGCTCAGAAAGCTGCAGCTTCAATCATTTTGCAGCCTCAAACTCCTGGACTCAAGCTATCCTCCTGCCTCAGCCTCCCAAGTAGCTTGGACCACAGGCACATGCCATCACACCTCGCTAATTTTTCTGTTTTTAGTAGAAATGGGGTCTCACTCTTGCTCATGCTAGTCTCAAAATCCTGAGCTCAAGCAATCCTCCTATCTTGGCCTCCCAGAGTGCTAGGATTACAGATGTGAGCCACCATGCCCAGCCTTATTTTGTTTAGTTTTGAGAGCTAAAAAAGTATATTGGATTTTCCAAAGGTTTTAGACTTTTAGGGAATTCACTTCTTTTATTATGTCCATTTTCACTTTCTTCTTTGTTCTTAGTGCTAACAATACTATTATTGGCCATAATCTTAGGGGACATCAGCCACAATCCTAGCCAATGGGGGTAGGAATCAAAAACAGAAGAAAGAGAAAAATTTGAGAGAAATTGAGGTAATTCTTCAGGAAATTAAAAGAGAAATGAGAAGGAGAAGAAGGAGTAAAAGTGAGAATGGTGCTTGTGACAGAAAAATTACTTGAGGTGTAGTTAATGGAGCTGAGAAATGAGAAGGATGAATGGCGAAGTTACTCTAAGAGGGAGGCAGGTTAGAAGTATGCATAAATCAAAATCTAAATGCCTTCAGGGGCAGACAGGTAAATGAAAGATGTAGGCAGGGATTGAAAAATGGGCAATAGTGGAGACTGTGGCAAACTGGAAAGTTAAAAAAATTCCAATTTGATTTTTTGTAAAATGTTGGTGTGAATCAAAGCCAATACACCTGCAAGCTGAGTTTTGTCTGCTGGCCACTGTTTAGAATCTTCAACGAAGAGATGAAAAGCAAGAGAGCTAGAGTCAGACTGCCTGGGTTTGTTATCTCCCAAATGGAAGGGTTCATTTGCTCGGTGAGCATCAGGCCAATACACACAGCCAAATCAGTTATAGCAAGTGTGTTTTATTACTTGGCAGAAATAAAGAGCACACTGGGGATAGCTCCAAAAGCAGTGTATCTCCAAACAAGGAGGTTGTGCTGGTTTTATAATCAGTGGGTAGTGAGGTTGAGCTGATTTGATCTTGCATGGGGTGAAACTGTGAGGCATGATCTGACTGGATCCTGCCATGAATGATGTGAGGGTTCAATCTGAATGGATCCTGGACCCTGCCAGGAGGTGTCCGCTTCTTAATTCAGTCCCTGCTCTTGAAGCCAAGCACTTTAGGTTCCGCCTGTGGTTGTACTCTTGGTCCATCTGGGCATGCTCAAGTTATGTGACCTTGAACCTGAATCCATGGCAACTGAAAAACTCACAACTTTGTTACATAAAAGTTAAGCCAGATTGAACTGGTGAGGTTACAGGTTCATATCCCTACTTCACCACTCAGAAATTCTGTGACCCCAGTTTCTTCATCTGTATAATGACAGTTCCTACTTTGTAGGATTGCTGTGAAAATTCAGTAAGATAATGTGGGTAAGGTACTTAGTATAGGGCCCAGGAGGCTTCTAATAAGCACTCAATAATTTCCTGACCTGTCTGTTCGTTCCTGTACCCTAGTTCCTAGCAGAGTGCCTGGCACATAGTAGGTCCTTGTTAGATGACTCAGTAGATGGTTGAAGGGAGGAAAAGCAGAGCCATAACATTCTCCATACCAATTACAAGATATCACATGTTAGGGTGATTGTAAGGCTATGCTTTAGGGAGTGGTAAGTACAGGCAGTCCCCAGGTTAAGGATGACCCAAGCTACAGTGTTCTATACTTACCAACGGACTCCCAGGGCTTCCCATAAGGATAATTTATAATTAAATAATTAAATTACTAATTTGGGAACTAGTTTCTTCTCCGCATGTAAACAAACCTGTGTGGTGTGAGCAGTTTGCTGGCGCAGAGTCTTTATGCTAGAGACCAGTCTCATAGATAGAGAAACAGCTGATAGAAACACAAGAACACGAAGAATCAGAAGATCTAAACCCAAGAAGGTTTACAACAAAAGAATTAGCTGAAGGCTTTCATCTCATTGAAGCAGGATTTACTAAGCTTCAGGAGCAAGATCTTAATACTGAGCGGTTTACGTGCAGTTAGCGAGAACATCAGCTGCTAGAAGGCCATTTATGATGAAAAAAAGAAAAAGGCTGTGCAAACAACCCTAGATGTTTTTTCAGGAAACCAACTTTCAGCGGTAAGCTCCCCTCCATCAGGAACAGAATCAAACCCTGATTCTCCAGCACTCACTCCATCCTCTCCAGCACCATCTCCATCATCATCTTCCAATTAATATTGCCTACCTCCTTGCCTCAAACATGCCCCTTCCACTAAGCAAGACATTGAAGCAACATTAGGTGAGTGTTAACCTTTAATATTCTTTTTTGAAATTTCCACTATCTCCTATCTAAACTTTTTGAATGAGTTTGTTTTTATGTTCTGTTTGTTTGAATTAAAAGAAAGCACAATAGTTTCTGTAGGGGTATTACTATTATTACAGTATTACATTGTATTATTATTACTACATATGAGCCATTATAATATTGTTATTATTATTATCACCATATATGCGCTGTTCATCAGGGATATGAGTTACATATTTATCCAACCTAAAGACATTTTCAGGAATG
Source organism: Lepilemur ruficaudatus (assembly GCA_963574885.1). NCBI lineage: Eukaryota > Metazoa > Chordata > Mammalia > Primates > Lepilemuridae > Lepilemur > Lepilemur ruficaudatus. Next base: position 2,120 of record CAUYRT010090019.1, on the reverse strand, counting down.
TACCTCTTCTGTAACCTGGGACTGCCTGTATGTGATTTAATGTACTCAAAGACTTTTAGAACAATGCAATGAGTTTTGCTTTTGGTCTAACCCTTTCATTTTAAAAATAAGAAAATCAAGCCCCAAAGAGACTAAGCCAAGTGTGAAAACCAGGTAGCCCAAAATTAGGAGGTACAGAAGCTCCTTAACTTATGATGGGATGTCCCAGTAAATCCATTGTAAAGTAAAAAAATTCTAAGTCAAACCATTATAAGCTGGGGACCATCTATGCTTATTCTTGTGTTTCAAAATGCCTTTATAGGAACACCTGCCTCTGAAGAACATGGAATAACAGGGATCAGATTTACTTTCCCACATGAAACAACAAAAAAAACTGGACAAAATATGTGAAAGAATGGTTTTCAAGACATTGGGCATCAGGCAACTAAGGACAGTGACCTAAAGAAAGGTAGGAAAATTTGCCCCTGCTTACTTCCTTGAGTTTACAGGCCATGGCACGGGGAACCCAGACAGAGCCCAGTAGACTGCCTGAGTTGAAAAGACAGAACTGAGTCTGGGGAGACCAAGGTAGCTAGAGTTTGTAGAACTGAGTACGAGAGAGGATGCTGGAAGAGAGAGAAAATTCTGTAGGTTTGCAGAGAGTCCTCCTCAAGTATTCATAAGGCCACTCACATGCATGTGAGCAAATTTCTGGAAACTGGGGAAAGAACCACCTGAAAGGATTACAGGGGCTCACATGAGGCCTGAAATAGTGCCTGTTCCTACCAGCCAGAATGGAAAATCTCAAAATTCATAAGGCCACTTGGTAGAGCATCCAAAAAGTCTTGCTCAGTAATGGGAAATAATTAGCTCTAGACAAAATGCTACTTTTGTCCTGCCTAAAAAAAGCTTAAGAGCAAAACCTGAAAGGATAAAACTGTTTCCCAATAACTCTGCATCCCAAAACAAAAATCAAGAACATTTATAGAAAATATCCATCACTAAACAAGGTAAAATTCACAATGTCTGCTATCTAATAAAAAATTACCATGCAAACAAACACGAAAATATGACCCATAATGAGGAGAAAAACCAATTAATTGAAACTGACCTAGAATTTTCATAGATGTTAGAAATAGCAGATAAGAACATTAAAATAGTTATCACTGTATTCTATATGTTTAAAAAGCTAGAGGAAAGATTGGGCATATTAAGTAGAGATATGGAAGATATTTTTTAAAAGACTCAAATTGAACTTTTGGAGAAAAAAACAATGTGTGAGGAAAAACATACACTTAATGGGATTAATGGCAGACTAGACATTGAAGAAAAGAGCGATGAATCTGAAGACATATCAATAGAAATCATCCAAAATGAGACACAAAGAGAAAAAAATTCTGAAAAAAGAATATCAGTGAACTGTAGGACAACTTCAGATGATCTACTACACATGTATTAAATACTTAGGTAACTGGATCCCCAAACAGGGGAGAGGGACAGAAAAATATTTGAAGAAATAATGGCCAGAGTTTCTAAATTTGATGAAAACTATTAACCTATAGATCCAAGAATCTCAACAAAACCCAAGGTTAATAAACATGAAGAAAACTCCACCAAGACATATCATACTCAAATTGCTCAAAACTAGTGACAAAGAGAAAATCTTAAAAGCAGTCAGAGGAAAAAGTTGTGGATGACAGCGGATTTCTTAAAGGAAGCAATACAAGGAAGAGGGTGGAACAGCATCCTTAAGTCATGGGGTAGCAGCAGGGGGAACAGTCAACCTGTAATTCTATATCCTATGACTGTATCTTTCAAAAACAAGAATAGATATTTTCAGACACATAAAAGCTGAATTTATCATCAATATAATCACACTACAAGAGGCATTAAAGTATATAAGAAATTCTCCTTTAGGCAGATGGATGAATAATCCTGAGGCTTGCTGGCTTCATCTTGGGTCACCAAGTGCTTCTTTTTTTTGAGACAGAGTCTCACTCTGCTGCCCGGGCTAGAGTGAGTGCCGTGGTGGTGTCACCGCAGCTCACAGCAACCTCAAACTCCTGGGCTCAAGCAATCCTTCTGCCTCAGCCTCCCGAGTACCTGGGACTACAGGCATGTGCCACCATGCCCAGCTAATT
>CAUYRT010090018.1:0-13150 GCA_963574885.1 Lepilemur ruficaudatus | reverse complement strand
ATATATATATTCTAAACATATACATGATCTAAATATAATATGTTGGAGATGTATTGTATTATATCTAAGTTTGATGCTATCAAATAATCTTCAAATTGGAACATGCTATTCATGTTAAATTCCATAGTTAGATAACTATTGCCTTTTAAAACTTACTTAAAAATTAAATCTAACTGGATACAAAAATAAATAATCTAGTATTTTAACATTGAAAATTCAGGCATATTCTAGTATTACTTTCATTTTTTACTAACTGAATTTACAGTACTATCACTATCTTAAATCCTTTATCTGTATTTATTTATTTTTTTATTTCATCTTGCAATTATGTCAGGACATTCTGCATCAGCATGCACTCATGATTGGTTAAACTTGTTATAGATAATCATATTTACTTCACTTTATCTTTGCAGAATAATCACATTATGATTCTTTCAAGGGCTTGTCACCTTGAGTTCATTCAGTAACTATGTTTTTGATATTCATCATAAGGTTGCAAAGCAATATGTTTCTACAAAATTAAGGATGGATCAAATAATATTATTTTTAAAAGCTATGAAAGTTGATGCCCTGTACCATAAATGCATAATACTTCTGTGTTTATTATATATTTATGGTTTTATTTATTCAAGCATAGAATAAATGGGTAAAAATTACTTTCTTTTTTTTAAATTAACATCATAAAATTTCAGAAATATGTATGATGCTAGAAATATGTGGTTTAAAATTTATTCATTTATAGCTGAGTCAAATTTACCTTACTTGTGCTTATGCCTTGCTGTTGTAAAATGGAGACTGTAATACCTACCTCTCAGGGATGCTTTGTAAATTAGTGAATTCAGTGTTAGCAAAGCACTTAGTACATCGCATGGTTCATCCAAGCACTACATAAGTGATAATTTATTTTCTTCTTATATATTAATGAGGCTCCTGACAGCAAAGAAGAAGGAAATATAGCACTCATGAGCACTTTATTGAAAAATTTCAAGGTCAGAATGCTTTTTATATTTATTTTTAGGCAAACTTTTTCAATACATTTTTAAATTGTCATGCTAGTCTACATTCTTGAAAGATTACAGTGTATAAATGCTGATTAATCTGACAAACAGATTCAAGCCAAAATGGTAATGAATGAAAATAGCACAGCTTGTACTTCTTTCAGGTAGCACATCTGCATTTTAACTAGGACCTTCAAAATATGAACTCATGAGTATTATAGAAAAACCTGTGACAGCTTTGGAAAGAATAAAGTTGAGATAGCAATCTTTCAAAAATACTCCTTCCATAGCTGTCTGTTCTTCATAAAGTATTACTGTCTATCACCTTCTTTTAAATAACAGCACCTCACAACATAAATTTAAATTTCTCTCCCCACCCATAAAAGCATTAGATGATAATTTCAGTATCAACACAAAATACAAAGAGAAAAAAGATAAGATTGGGCTGTCCTATGGGAAGAGTGTGGTATAAGCAGGATGCTTTCCAAGTTTTCAATCATGAGGTGCAGAGCATTTCTTTTCATGGGTTGATTCATTACTGCAAGGCTTAGTGATCCTGTTTACAACATTTCCAGATTGCAGCTGCTGGCAATAAATTAATTATAACAAAGAATAGTCACTGTGAAATTTACCTTTATGGCCACATTCAATGAAACACAACTCCTTAACTCTAGATATATTAACATTTTGGGGAAATTACGCTTTCCTGCAATATATGTCCTCAAATTTGCTGATGTGTATGTATTCAAGCAGTATTTATTTATGCCAAATGCATAATAGTCATAGTCAGGATTTCAGAGGAGAAAAACATATAATTCCCAACTGAACAAAGCATGTTATTAACTTTTAGGATAAAGGATTATCTACAAGAAACACTTGAAAAATATAGTTAGTAAAGGGTAGATTGTATCCTTTAATATTGAAGTTTTAGAAAATATAAAAATTACCAAAAAACCCTCAATGCTTGCATTCAATTTATATCTGTTTAGAAGATAAAAGATAGATAAAGATAGATATGTTGTGAAATAACCAGCCTTCAGTCTCTAACAACATATATGTGAATAAAGTTTCACTATATGGCTGGATCAATTTTTTAATCCAATCTCGTTGCTGAACTTGAATTTGTTTTAAAACCTTTTTATTTTATAAAAATGCTATAAATGGCATCCTTCTTCTGAATATTTGATCCATATTTAATAATTTTTGATATGAATTTATAAAAGTGGAATTTTTGGAGTATGTATGCCATTTAAGTTCCATTAACATCCATATATGAAATCATTATTTGATGTTTTGGCAAGAGACTATGCTAAGTGTTAGGAATATAAAGGTAACTGGAGTTACATGCATACAAACACACGTCTTAACTCACTGAACTTATAGTCTAGTGTGTGAGGCAGACATATATCAAATAATTCGTGCTTTCTTACAAGATTATATGTAGCTATAAAACTATATGCCAAAGAAACCTGAGTTTCATAGGAAGCCTATTCTGAAGAAATAACATTTGAGTTGTCAGATCTCAAGTTGAGTGGGAGTCAGTTTGATGATGAAGTGGAAAGGTAAAGGTGTGGATAGTGCTGTGCCATTGGAGGAAACAGCATGTACTATTGTAGGAACCTAGAAGAATCATATCCCCTTAGAGAAACAGAAAGAAACCCCTGGTAGTTGGAACAGAGCAAATGGAGAGATTTGAAATAAAGCTGGGCAAGTAGACTGACCTCAAGTTACATCACACATCATAAAAACATTTTAAGGACTTTGGTGGATTTGTTTGTTTGCTTGTTTGTGTATTTGTTTTGAATAGCATTGGGAAGGCACTCAAACCGTTTAATCAGGGAGATGGTGGGTTATTGTATCATTTTTGAATGGTTGGATTGACTACAGGTGATCCCAACAAATCTATCATTCCGAAAACCCTATTTGAAAAGATGACTGGTATGGACTGAATGTGTATCCCCGCAAAGTTCATTATGTGGAAACCTGGTACCCAAAAGGATGGTGTTTGAAGGTGTGAAATTTGAAAAATAACTCAGTCGTGAGTGTGGAGCCCTTGTGATGTGATTAGTGCCTTTATAAGAAGAAGCACAAGAGAGATAATTTCTCTCTCTTCACGTAAGAATACAGGAAGAACACAGCCGTCTGCCAAACCAAGAAAATGGCCCTCACTAGACACTGGATCTGCTGGATCTGCGGGCATTGTAATTTTGAACTTCTTAGCCTTTATAACTGTGAGAAATATACTTCTGTTGTTTATACTGCCTACTCTAGTCATTTTTTGTTGTGGCAGCCTTAACTGACTAAGGCAATTACCAATACCAGTCAACTTCTATTATGACAAAGGAAAATTTAAAAAGGAGACCAATTATGAGGTAGAATCCCATTGAAGTTCTCATTTAGGGACAGTACATCAATAATATAGGTCCATTTAATTAAGTTATTATAAAGAGAAAAACACTAACCCAAGAACTTTGTTTTTACCTGGAAAAAATATGAATCTTTGTATTCATTTCCTTTCTCTGATTTGATTAGCTCCATCACAAAAGAATGTGAAGATACATAAAGACTTCCCGTTTTTTTTCTCTCAAAACATTGGCAGAAGTATTTGGAACATTGTCTATTCTTGCCTTACCTAGCTTGTGATCAGTATTTAACACTGTTGGCCTTTAAGTCCAAAGAATCCAAAATATACTTGATTTTAATATAAATCTTCAAACCTCCAAACTCTAGTAGTTAGAAAACTGCTTCCCTTGCTAAGACCATTCACAGACAAATATGAGTGATGCCCACAGATCTCAAGTTCTTCCTCTATCTAACCTTCCCTTACTTGAGTCATACTGGCTGTGCTTCACCAAGTTTTAAGAAATGGATTCCCAGAAAGAGGCCCACTTCTCCTAGGAGACCATAAAAAATAGCTCCTTCAAGTTTTCCATGTTCATTTGAGATTTAAATCTCTTTTAGTCAGCATCACCCAGACTTTTCTCTCTCCTTTGCTTCTTTTATACCTCTGATTTTACTCAATATTTGATCCTTCTTTGACTCCCATAATATCTTTCACTGCATCCTATGCAACTATGGTGTGTCCTCAAGAAAAATTGTATTTTAAACCAGTACTAGCCTGTGACTGTTTTCTCTGAAGTCCTTTAAAACCGTGGTCCCCAACTATCGGGCCTCAGATCATTACCAATCTGTGGCCTGTTAGGAACCAGGCCACACAGTAGGAGGTGAACAATGGGCAAGTCAGTGAAGCTTCATCTGTATTTACAGCCACTCCCCATGTTCACCATGCCCCTTCACCTTTCCATGGAAATATTGTCTTCTGTGAGATTGGTCCCTGGTGCCCAAAAGGTTGGGGACTGCTGCTTTACAATGTAAGCTACTATTCTCCTATGCCCCATCATAACACATCCTGATCACCATTTCCAGAATATTGTTAATTTCACTTATCTAAAGAAACTCATATCTTTTGAGTTTTTTCCACCAAGTCATACTACTCTCTACCCTTCCATGTTGAAGAAAACTCCCAAACCACCATTTTCCTTAAGAAAATATAATATGGCTCATCTATACAACTGCTATCATAATTATTTACATAATCACTTAATTTAAATAAAAAACTTTAAAATTCCATGTTCATTATCGAAGTAATTTAACAGAATAATAAACACCTAGATGTTTCTGTATGTCTACCTTGATGTACACAGGCTGTTACCTTGCACCTAATCTACTGACTGATAATAAAAGAAGGTATTACAAGTGGAGAGAATGAAATTAACAAATAAATCAAGTTAAGCAATTATAAATTGTATTCAATGAAATTTTAGTTGGATACTAGGGTATAATATAAAAATGGGAATATGAACTGGGGAAATGTCATAAAATAAAGTATTATTAACATATTCTTTGAATAATGCAGAAAATTATATCTAACTTCTGTGGTGAATTAGTGAAAACAATAATTTTCTGGTACTTCTAAAAGAAATGTAGTAAGAAATAAGAATAGTAGTTTAGGGTTTTCCAAGTGTATAATCCACTTGATTCCTAAATTTATATTCCAAATGAAGTCAGAGAAGCTCCTGTAAGGTTTTATACAACCTTTTATAAATGTTTAATTTTGATTTGTTTTCTATTGCTAGAAGTTAATCTATTTTTTTCAGTAATGGTTCATGAAGAGATTTAAGACTAGATTTAAACTATTACAATGGTGTGGAGAAGATGGGGGGTGTGTTACATAAACTAAAGTTTAGAAACAGCTTTTTCTTTTCCATACATAAACCAGGTATTTTAGTCTTATATTTGTATCTATTATTATCACTATTATTTGTAAAATAAATGATTCTTATTAAAGATGACACATGAGAACTGTAAAGATTGACCTGGTCAGATTTTGAAGTGTGTGTAATGGTTTCAATGGAAATATTCCAAGAACAAAGCAGTATTAACAAAAATTAACAATATATGAATGAATGTAGAGAAACTGAAGACAGCAAAAGAGTTTGGAGCAGATTTGTTTATGGATGAGGCAACATGAATGGAAGTACTAAGGGAAAACATTAGACGTGGGAGAAAAGTTAATCCTATTGAGTATTAGACATAGAAAACAAGACCAAAATAAAAATATGATTTGATTAAACTATTTTGACTTGATGACAAAAAAAATGACAACTCTTAAAACATAAATAAGCCCAGAGATAATTTGTAAAATTTGGAAGATGTAATATTCTGTAAAAGAATGAGTTGCATTTATTCATAATATAAAATGTGCTATTTTCTTCAAATTTAGTCAAACAGGAAAATCACGAGGTCATGAATTATTTGGGAAACATGAATGTAAATTAAGAATGGGCTAAAGGATAGAGATTTTCTTCCTCCTTAAATATTGTTATTTAGTGCAACTGTGCTCTTATGAGAAAACTATAAGGATGATAGACAATAAACAACCTTTATTATTCCTTGATTAAGCTTTACTTGTGTAGCATCAGAATCAGTAAAATTGGAATGAATGGAGGAAGAGCTTAGCTATTTAACATTCTCTGAGATGCTCATTCATGTTAAATTATTTAGTATTTTAAAAAATGTGCATGTTAACATGGTGAGTTCATATGGCTCTTTATTGAACTTGATGCATCCAGTAACTTATTTTTACGAAATAAATTTTTTATGATTTTGCTGCAATCTATTTTTTACAAGGGCATTGATTTATACTATGAAGAATCCAATATGTCCAGGTTTGTCATAATTTTCTCTTCTGAAACACAAATATCAGATTCATTGCTTATACAGACATACATGTACTTTATACATTGATTATTAAATATTATTTATATTTTGAAGATAATCCTTTTAAATCAAAAGTAACAAGCTTAGAAACTTAAAAGGTTGTACAAATTCAGATAGAGACTTATGTTAGCTTAGGTAAATATACAAAATTATACTCAAATAAATCCTGTATAATTAGCATTTTTGAAGTATACCAGAAAATAGCAATTCACATGATGGTAATGAGACTCTTGAGAACCCATTATGAGATAATTTAGCTTTCAAGTGAATTTTTGTACAATACTTTTTTTGATATCATGTTCTCATTATCATATGAAATCAGAGTTCCTTAAAAAAGTAATTTTTCTGTATTTTGACAATGAACTGAATTCACACATTGATGGAAAGAGAAATCTGCCAAAAGCTATTCCTATTAGATATTACAATCATAGAATATTAAAGACACACCTTTAAATTTTATCATCTTTAACTCCCTCACTGTAGAGACAGGAAATGGGAAATGTAATGGCTGGGTTCATTAATGTTAAAAATTAAAATAGAATATTTCTAAAATGTAATTCAATTTTAAGCAGTATTTTTACATATCTTATTTATTTTAATTAATGTAAGACTATTTATTGAGCACATACTGCATATCAGGCATTGCTCTTGACCCTGATTTTATAATATTTAACACAAGAACAAACAGTTCTAGCTCATACAATTTACATTCTAGTTGGTAAAATAAACATAAGAAAACAGAACACGTCTATAGATGCAATGTGAGAGGGAAAGAAGTTCTATGTAAAAAATAAATAAATAAACTGAGGGAAGGGTAAGAAGGCTTGCATAGAACGTAAGTTATTGCTTTAGTACAGCCACTATGGAGAACAGCATGAAAGTTCTTCAACAAACTAAAAATAGAGCTACCATATGATCCAATAATCCCACTGCTAGGTATATATACAAAAGATAGGAAATTAGTATATTGAAGAAATACCTTCAATTAAATGCTCCCATTTTATTGCAGCACTATTCACAATAGCCAAAATATAGAATCAATGTAAGTGTCCATCAACAGATGAAGGAAATAAGAAAATGTGGCACATATAGGCAATGAAATATTTTGCAGCCATAAAAAAGAATGAGATCCTGTCATTTGCAACATGTATGGAACTGAAAAACATCATATTAAGTGAAATAAGCCAGACACAGAAACACAAATATCACATGTTTTCACTCATATGTGAGAGCTAGAAAAAAATTGATCTCATGAATATAGAGAGTAGAATGATGGTTAACCAAGTATGGGAAGAGTAGCAGTGAGGAGGAGGAGGTAAAGAGGGGTTGAATAATGGGTACAAAAATGCAGTCAGATATAAGAAGTAAGGTCTAGTATTTGGTAGCACAATAGGGTAACTATACATTTGCAGTGACTTATTGTGTATTTCAAAAGAACTCAAAGAACAGAATTGGAATGTCCCTAATACAAAGATATGATAAATATTTGATGTAATTAATATCCTGATTATTCTGATTTGATCACTATACATTGTCTAATTGTATGAAAATTTCACATGTATCCCATAAATGTGTACAGCTATTATGCATCCACAAATAGTAAAAATAAAAATAAATAAAAAGGAAATCTTTAAAACAATAAATACATAAGAGATGAGGAAGTCAGCCATGTGGGTATCAGGGGGAAATCATTTACAAGCAGAAAAAATTGACTGTACAATGACACTGTAGCACAGGAATATTCTTGGCATGTACAAAGAATAGCATTGCATGGAGGGCAGTATTCTTGGAGCAAGGAGGACTATAGTAGGAGATGAGGTTAAAGTGATATCTGGGCTACTTAAACTGCCCTATCATTACTCTGGAGGAATTGCAAATCTGTGTTTTTGTTTGATTTTGATTTTGATTTTTTAGCAGAGGAAATGGCTCAACTCAAGTTTCAAAAGGCCAATTCTGGCTATTGTGTTGAGAAGTTGATACAGAACTATAGCAGTAGCAGAGACAGGAAACTGTCATCGGTGCCATCTAAACCACTGGACATCCAAGTCCAGGATTTAAAGTAGAAGTCTCCAGGGAAATAACACATAAGACCAACAGTGATTAGAGTTTGTTTACAACCATGAGATTTACACGATTTCCTCAGGAATGTAGAAAATGCAGGCGACAAAGCAAACAGGAAAGAATTGAGCCTGCTACAAACCAGCCTTAGAGACTGGGAGACACAGAAGAATAAGCAAGGCTGACTGTGAAGGAGCTACAAAGATGAGAAGACAGAAAACGTAGTACTGAAAACTAAGAAAGGACACAAGTGATCATTTGTGTTAAACGCTACTGATAATTCAAATACTATGAGGCCTGACTATTGATTATTAGATTTTTAACTACTTAGACATTTTTGTTTGCCTTTACTAGAGCTGTTCCAGTGGAGTAGCAGGAAAAAAGCATGTCTGTAGTAAGTTCAAGAAACAATTACAGGAGTGGAATTGAAGATGGCAAGTACAAACAACTCTTCCTAAGAGCTTTGATGTAAAGAAGGCAAAAAATGGTACTAGCTAGAAAGGTATTTCAAGTCAAAAGAGTTTCTCTCTCTGTCTCTTTCTGTCTCTCTCTCTCCCATTCCCATTTTTAATATGGGACAAATTGGGACATATTTATATGCTTGGGATAATGTATAGTAGAAAGGAAAAGTTAATGTTTTGAAAGAAAAAAATGGGAGAAATATTGAACAATGGCTTTGAGGGGGAGATAAGAAATAAACACAGTGACTGATCATCACAGTAATCTGTGAAATGTGTAGTGTTACCTTATTATAAAAGGAAATTCTGGCTGTACAAGATGAGGCTTAGACATTCCCTTATTGACCGAATCCCTCCTATCATCACTTTTATCTTTATCTGTTTAAATAGACTGCTATAAACAGTGACATCAAATTTATTATTGTTATTGCTATCATTATATTTAGTCAGAGACTGAATAGGATTGGAAAGGCACAACAATGGACGTGGAAGCAAAGAATTTATAACCCTTGTGGACTGTGTAGTGATTTCAAGGAGGAGTCAGAAGATAAAGAGCTGAAGGAACGTAAAATTATAAAGCAGAGTTGGGTCCAATGAGGAAGTGAGTTACAGAGATTAGGATCCCTACTTTTCTATAAAGCTCAAATGTGCCCTTTCACCTGCAGAACCAATTACATTGGAGACAATCGTATGGCCAAAATTCCACCAAAATTATTGGTGATTTCACAGAAGCAACTCATAGAAATTGCTATTTCTAGAAATTTTGGAGAACTAAACTGAAAAATAGGAGCACAATGGGGATCTCACAGTCACCTTTTGGTGTCACATTTGTAACCACAGTTACAAATGCTTTTTGAGTTGTTTAACATACAGCACTGAAACATTCAAAAGAAAATGATATAAAATTAATCAACAGCAAGCCCCTCTCACCATTGTCCTAGTTTCCAACCCTTAGTAAAGAACTTTTTCTAGTATACCTCAAATGATCATTTTCCTAAGACATTTTATTTCATTTCATCATTGCTTTGTGTGTTCTCCGTGGTCATATTTGGCAGCTTTAAGTTCCTCCCTCTTATATCTAGCACCACCATTTCTTTCCATTTTGATGATACATGAAGCCATGCTCATGATCATAGAACATATCTTATTTTTATTTGATACATTTTTTCTTCCATTTACCAAATGTTTATTGATCACTTATGGCAGGTCCTATTTTTACTTAGGCATAAGAGATAAAATGGTGAACAAAGTCAGAAAATAAAAGGACTTAAAGTTACATAAAACAAAGAGATCAGATTGTGCAAAGAATTTCTATGTAGGAGGGAGCATAGTGCATTCAAGAAAATGAAAGTATGCCGGCGTACCTCCAATGTTAATAGGAAGAAAAAGCAGAGGGGGAAAAAGTTTAGAGTCTAGAAAATTAAAAGAGTTGATCTTAATGTCAAGTACAATGGAAAGCCAATGAAATACTTTAAGCAGAGGCTGACAAAATGTATATTTTGGAAATGTAATCTTGACTATGGACATGGGAGTCAAAGAGTAGGAAAGAGAAAACTATTACTAAGTGGTGTTTCTAGACATAGATGGTGGTGATACAAACTAGGGTGTTGTTAGTGTAAATAGAAAGGAGGTATTTCGGAAGAAATTTAAATAGAAGTTGGTGGTAAGTTTAAACACTGGGTCTTGAAAAGGAGAGGAAATAATTTTGACCCCTGAGTTTTTGGCTTACATTCATGAAAAAAGGATTCTAGAAAACATCATGAATAGAGTGTAGACTTAGTAATAGTGAAAACATATTTGGGTATGTTGGATTTGAGATGAATTGCAACACATAAATGTTGATTTCAACTGGAAAATTTATGTATGAGTCTTGGGCGCAAAGGACAGTTTGGTATTTTATTGATCAATTTATTTATGCACATATTCAACATATATTAATAGCTATTGACTGCCTAATATGTCTAAAGAATAGTGATAAATACTAAGAAAAAAATCAGTGATCTAGAAATATATGTTCCATACCTTCAGGAAACTTAAAATACTATAGATGTGAAAGACATTAATAACTAACAACACAAAAAAATTGAAAACTTCAGCTATGTGTTGTGAGGGACAGACCTATGGTAATATAGATTGAATATTACATTATATAAGTCTTCAGTATGTAGGTAGTACTTGAATCACTAGAAGAGAATAAGATCTGCTAAAGAGAATAAAGAGTAATGTCACCAGGGCATAGCAGTGATCCTTCAGTAATCCCAACATTTAATTGCCTTGTTATAAAGACTGAGCAAGGGACACTGTGGGGTGACCAGAAAAATAGGAGGAAAAATAAGAGAGCATGATCTCATGGAAGTTAAGGAAAAAGAGTCTTCCCAAAAGAACAATCAACATTTCTGAAATATGAGTGTAAGATAAATGTGAACAATAACCTCTGGTTTTAGTACCAAGAAAATCACAGGAACCCCTGCTAGAGCTGTTTGTGGAATAGGTAGTGCAAAACCACCCTAGATTGATTGAATATTAGAATTTGGCAAAAAATGGAATAACTATGTATAGACATTTTGTACAAAGTGTTTCTATATTAAGGTAAGAAAAGAGTTGTGGTGGTAGTCAGAAGGGGCTATGGAGGTTAATAAATTAATTTTTAATGAGAAATAATTGATGTTTAAAAACCAAGGTAAAATCTAGTTGAAACAGAATGGTTCAATAAACAGGGATAGAGAGAATGAGCCAATTGTTCAATTTTCAAGAGAAAGTTGGACAGGCTAGCATCCAAACTGTACATGGTGATATTAGTTTGAGATGGTAGGAGAGAAAGATCTACAGCCAAAGAGAGGAAGGTACAATGGATGCCAATGCTTTTAGATTTGGATTGGAGAAAGCAAGAGGTTGAGAGAGTTCTTCCTGATTTTGTATAGGAGATTTGAGTTTATCTGTTGGACAGATGGACAAGAAGGAAGCTCATAGTTTTAAGAAGACATGAAACATTCTTTGCACAGATGATAAAAGTGAATTTGTCAGACAAATATGATCAGATCACTCTTCAGGGTTGATAACTGATTTGAACTTGATGGTTTTTAATTTAATTCCTATTGTTTGACTTACTCTAGTAATACTTGGCTGATAAAAAAATTGGTAGGAGTGCAAATTGTTTTAACATTTTCTAGAGGGCAATTTGGAAAAATTTTCAAATGCCTCAAAAAACCATACACTTGACCACTATACAATGTCAATCCTAGCAACATGTAGCAATGATGTAATCATTGATAGAAACAAATATATATATACACACACACAAAGGTTTGCATTAAAACGTGGCTTAATATTTTCTATTGGAAATAAAATACAAAATACATTTTAAATAATTTTATTACTGTCATGTATGAAATATTCTGTAATGATTAAGATAAAATTTTCTATTTTATAAAATTGAATTATTTCCCTGTGATATAGAGTACAGAAAATAAATCAGGATGTTGTATATAGGTATGATGACAATTATTTTAAATGTATATAAAAAAGAAAACAAAAATTTGCATGCTTATATCTCAGGATGTTAATATTAATTGTTAGGTGATATAATTAAAGTCAAACATGGGACCTATTATTAATCTGAAGTATATTTTCTGTTCATAGGGACTTGTATATATTTGTTTCATGCCTTATTTTGTAAAATCCATGTGTATGCTTGATGGCAAAATTAAATTAAATATTAAATTAATTTTTAAAATGTAATATTGTTCTTATTTTTTGCACAATCTATGGATGAGGTAAAAATGAATAAATGAATGAATTAATAAATAAATTCTTAGTTCCACTTGGTCAGAGGTAATGATGATAAAGAAGAAGGGGAGGAGAAGGAGGAAGAGGAAGAGTAGTAGGAAAATGAAGAGAAGTGTGGAATTGTTGTGCAATCTGTTTGGTATATATTAATGCTAAACAGATAATAAGGTCCTTTTTTTAAATTTGGAAAATATTTTACATAAGGTTATGTAGACTCCTTTTACTTAACATTTTCATGTGAGCCTCAAGAACTTAAGAAAGAATTAGGATAAATAAATATATATTCTATATGTAAAATCCAAATACAAAAATCTCTAAACACTTTAAACTTGATAACCTCTTTAAAATATTCAGAGTTATAACTCTAATAACCTTGTTAGAGTCTATAAATGTGGAAATCATAACTTCTCAATCATTTTCTTATTTAACTTCTTGATTTCTTAGGTTAAGTTAAACATAGGATTCACATTAATTGCTATTATTTACCAAGCATTATACACACAGAGACACAAACAATAATAATATAAAAGCCAACTAGCTAGGTAGTTGCTTTCATAAAATTAATATTTT
>CAUYRT010090014.1:0-24854 GCA_963574885.1 Lepilemur ruficaudatus | reverse complement strand
TAGCAAGCCATTCCTAAACAAGGCAGCTGGCATTTAATTGCCCAATGCTGTATATAAGATAAATATGGACGGTTATTTTCCTCCTGCCTATTCATATCATTAAGTGATACTGTGTTGTTATTTGAGGAAGCAGTATTTTATGTTTATGAAAAAGAATAGTTATCGAGCTTCATTTCTCCCACCCTCCTTTTTCTTTCCTTTAATTTTCCCCCAATACTGATGGGACTGATTATTCGTTCTCTTTTTGATGGACATTTGGAAACAGTGGGGCTTTTTATTTATTAAAGCTCTTTAGAATTAAAATGTTCTGGAGTTTTAAGTAATCTTTGTCTCTGGGTGTCATTTTTATTTTGGATATATCTTTGGTGTGATTAAACTGTTTCCTGAATTGTCTATATTGTTTTTGCTAAGACGTGTCTTTATTTCCTCCCCACCCCACCCCCACATGATGGAGTGAGAGTATTTAGTAACTGTAAAAATTGCATGTTGGTATTTTCAGTTGCTTTGAGTAATATAGGTACTTCCCTAAAAAGGATTGCATTTGCCAATATTGTAAACTTAATGAATGCACATTTTAAAATAGAAATTTGTGATGAGGGAAAGCAACCCACCCCTTGACCTTAAAAATCCTGTTGCCACCCCTTGGGCCTACTGTTTATTCCTTCTGTTGCAAGCAACCAAGAGACATATTTTTTGGCATAAATAATATAAAATCCTCAGTGGCAGCTTGGGGGGAAATTGTATTGGAGGCATCTGTGCATTTTCGTTTTTTACAAGAATGATAAGATCTAAACTATTTCCAAAAACAACATTAGAAAACTTAGGGTCCTCTTGTTTTAACAGAGAAGATATGATAGAGTGGAAAGTAGTCAGGAAATGCATTTTTTTTTTCTTTTAGGCAGGAAATGCATTTTATCTCAGGCTGTGCCACGTCAGTCTTGGGCAAGTTTCTTACTTTGAGGCACAGTTTTCTGATCTCTAAAATGAAAATACTGGACTAGAGCAGTGATTCCCCACAGAGGTCAGAGCTCAATGAAGCTTAAGGGGGACCTCTGCAAATGACATAAGGGGAAAACATCCTTCCCACCTCCTCACCTGTGCTTTCTACAAGCTATGTGTAAAGAGCTGGAACCAGTGATGGTGTGTTGTGTGAATGGGATGGAGTCAGAAATGATGATTAGTTTCTAAGGAATCTCCAATGTCTTAATGCTAGCGTACTTGATAATTATTTTAATATACTAAAATCTGATTGGAAGCAATATGCATACTTTAAATGTTTCAGCTTATTGCCAGGTGATACAGAATAACAGTACCAGTCTATTTATTGTGGTCTTGTGTTTGCCATATTGTAGCTTTGCAAGATCTCTTGTGTTACTGTCATTGCAAACCCTACTTTCTTCCCAGATTCCACAACCACCCCGCACTGCACTCTCATCCCCACTTGTAATGGTAGGTTCTCAGTGGTTTTACACATAAAAATCACTTGGAGCAAATGTTAAAAAGGCATGTTCTTGGGGCCTTCTGAGACTGTGCGGCAGGAAATCACAGTGTATAAAAATGTAATTTGTGACAATAACAAAGGTCAGGGAGAGAGCTGTATAGGAACAGTTTTATATACTGTTTAAGCTAGTTGATATTAATTCAAGCTAGTTTGTTACAAATTTAAGATGACAATTGTAATCCCCAGAGTAACGGTGATGTTACAAGAAGAAAATTAAAAATGCTCCAAGAATAGACTAAGTATTATAAAACATGAAACTGTACAACTATTCATGTCCCTTTAACTTAAAAAAATCCTTGAAATAATTAAGGAAATTGGTGGCCAACACTGTTTTAGGATGCTATCTACCATGTGATTGCATATCAGATTATTGAACAATCCTAGTATTTTCAGCATAGCCTTCTCACATTTTGTAAAAGTAAATGTTTTTCTCCTATCTCTGTGTTAAACAGCTATACCTGTACCTTTAAAGCTGCAGTCCCCAACCCCTGAGCAGCGGCCTGGTACCGGTTCATGGCCTGTTAGGAACTGGGCCTTGCATTACCACCTCAGTTCTGCCTCCCTCCCTCCCCCCACCACCTCCGTGGAAAAATTGTCTCCCATGAGTCTTAAGAACCCAGCCACACAGCAGGAGGTGAGCGGTGGGTGAGTGAGGGAAGCTTCATTTGTATTTACAGTGCTCCCCATAGCTCACATCACTGCCTGAGCTCTGCACCTACCCCAACCTCATTCGTGGAAAAATTGTCTTCCATGACACTGGTCCCTGGTGCCAAAAAGGTTGGAGACTGCTGCTTTAAAGGACCACTTGTAGCCTTACTCTGCCTCCTTTTTTAAATGAAGCATAAGTTATTTAATATTTAAATAAAGTTTGATAAACATGGACCTGGAGTTATGTTGCTGATTGTTTTTATTCCTGGCTTACTGTATTAATTACTATTGCCATGGGCTGGGTGTGGTGGCTCACGCCTGTAATCCTAGCTTTCTGGGAGGCCGAGGTGGGAGGATAGTTGCAGTTTAAGGGTTCGACACTAGCCTGAGCACAGTGAGACCCTCGTCTATTATTTTAAAAAAAACAGGAATTTCTATTGCCATGTATTGATTTCTAAATGACCACAAACTTAGTGGCATAGAACAAAACACATTCTTTATCTCATAATTTTTGTGAGTCAGGAGTCTAGGCATAGCTTAGCAGTGTCCTCTATTCAGGGTCTCACAAGGCTGTAATCAAATTGTCGGCTAGGTTGCATTCTTATCTTGTAACAGTGAAAGGGAGGCTTAGCATGACTAGTGTGACTCCACTGGGAGAGGACTCTTGGATGCTTGTGCCTGGTTTCCTTTGGACTTTGCCTCATGTGTCTTTTTCCATTGCAGATTTTGCTTTGTGTCCTTTCCCTATAATAAACTATAGCCCTAAGTAGGACTATATATGCTGAATCCTATGAATTCTCCTAATGAATTGTAGAAACTGGTGTAGTCTTGAGGACCCTTGACACTATTATTGTTTTTATATGTTGCTGGATTTGATTTGTATCCTTTTTTTGATTTTATAGCTTTCTTGAAGTCTGGTTGATGTACAAATAAAGCACACTTTAAAATGTACAGTTTTAGGCCGGGGTGTGGTGGCTCACGCCTGTAATCCTAGCACTCTGGGAGGCTGAGGCGGGCGGATCGCTCAAGGTCAGGAGTTCGAAACCAGCCTGAGCAACAGCGAGACCCCGTCTCTACTAAAAATAGAAAGAAATTAATTGGCCAACTAAAAATGTATAGAAAAAATTTGCCAGGCATGGTGGTGCATGCCTGTGGTCCCAGCTACTCGGGAGGCTGAGGCAGAAGGATCACTTGAACCCAGGAGTCTGAGGTTGCTGTGAGCTAGGCTGACGCCACGGCACTCGAGAATTATGAATTGGCCAGGAATTCAGCCTGTGAAGTTGCTAACTCTCTTTGAGTAAACTCTTCTTTGGGAAATTTTTTTCTCTGAATGTAAATTTTCCATATATCTTATTTTTAATAGACTTTAAGGCTCTTAAAATGTTATTTTTACATTTTAATAATTATAATTCAAGCACAGATTCAAATTTCAAGCTAATAAATGACTAGATTTATTAAGAAACTGAATCTCAGTTATAAATTTGCTAAATGTTCTTCCCTGCCACGGATGTATAGTCATATCCCAAATACTACGCTATATAGATTGTCATGATAGCATTTTAGAGACCAACAGGGCTCTCATAGACTGTGATGCTGTCCTAGCCCAGCCAGGGACAGACCTGGAATCAGACAAAGTCAGGTTCATTAACCCATTGCAGTGAGGGAGCCTATACACCAGAGGACCAAAGGCTAGACTTAATACAGGATTTTGAGGAAGGGTGGAGATAAAATTTAAATGAAGTAGCGTGTTGACAGGCTCAAAACAAAACAAGGCTGTTGTAAAAGGGTCAATGTCAGGTCTGAACTGCAAAGTGGCGGCCTCAGAGTGTTGTTTCCTTGGAAACTACAAAGTTTAGGTGTGGACTGCTGTGTCCACAAACCCTTTTCCAAAGCTTGCACGTGAGTTGTAAATTAAGGCTACTTCTTTGTGTTAAAGTGACTTGGAATCACCAGGTCAAGAGTGGAACGTTTCATTCTGACTGATATAATTTCAAACAGCAGAGTTTCTGATAATCTATAATTTCAGAGAACAAAGGCTTTCAGTGAGTAAGAAAAAAAGGTGGCCACTCAAGGAAGGGAGTTGTTTCAATATTTTACAGGTGTATTGTATCATTGGGCGAGCCACTGTCTTGTTAATTTTGTAGCTGCCTTTATCTGTGTCTGTTATCCTAGCCTGGGCAATGGCAGGGCGGATTTTTAACTTT
Source organism: Lepilemur ruficaudatus (assembly GCA_963574885.1). NCBI lineage: Eukaryota > Metazoa > Chordata > Mammalia > Primates > Lepilemuridae > Lepilemur > Lepilemur ruficaudatus. The sequence continues at coordinate 20,501 of CAUYRT010090014.1, read as the reverse complement.
CTCAGTTCCAAATTTTTACTTTTTCAATCAATTGCGCTCGTGTTACAATAAAACGGGACCTGTAGACAAAAGGCAGAGCGGTCTGATGAAGTCCTGTGCTCCTTAGCGTAGCCTGTGGCGGTCGTAATGGAACTGTATATAATCATCTGCTTACGTATCTGGGCTGTGAGCTTCTTGAAGGTTGGGCCTTTGAAAGATTCCCTGTGTTCTGCCAGTTCCTGGCACACAGCGTGGAGTGAACTCACGGATGACTCATCAGGATTGCTCGTCCCCAAGTTTTTACCAATCTGCGACTTTTTCAACAGATCCAAGATGGGGGTAGCGAGCGCCACCTGTTGGCTGACCAGCGCGTCCTCACAATCCCAAAGGCTGCAAAAGCGCTGTTGGCTCGCGTTGTTGCCTGACCGGCGAAGAAAGGCCAAGGAAGTCATTTGCATACGTGTCAAAATAGGCTAACTTGAGTCTTCATTGCAGAGCCTTAAGCTATGTTCTGAGCTTCTTGCGGAATCTCTGACCCAGCCTTTAAAAGCAAGGCCTCTCCTTTAGCGATGGAGGCGCGGCACCAACGCTCCCTCTTTGCGTAAGCTGCTGTGGGAGAGAGAGACGAGGCTCTCCCGGAACATCCTCGAATAAAATGCGAACGGGTAAGCAATAGTCATGGATTTCTCAACCTCGGCACTCGCAGAGTCTAAAAGAAACAGTCTCGTATTTAAGTGAATTCTGAGCCTCTTAGACCACCCTCGTTGGTGTGTAATTCCTCTGTGTTGACACAGGAATAGGCAACACAAATCACTTTCATTGTTCTGAAGCTGAGTGCTTTTCCTGGGTCTCTCACTTGTTCCTGGGTTTTTAAGTTGCCAAATGAGCGTGAGTTCCCCAGGATTCCCTCGCACATGCAGAAATGCCAGCTTTTGCACAGCCCTACGTACTGGGGCTAGAATGGTCTTTCTCCTTTTATTGAGTAAGCTCCTTTGTAAAGTAACTTCAGCTTTTAAGCATTCACAATTAAAAATTCTGCTTCAGAAGTACTTGCAGTGGTCCTTGCTTATTAACCATCTGCACCCCCAACGTAACCATAATACACTAGTTGCCAAGACAGCTTTTTATTTATAGAATGTGATAATTCTTAAGGAGGATCACAGGCTGTCGAAATATACCATACCATGTGCCTTCAGTAGCTTTTATCTGGAGATTCTCAGAGAGCCTTACACAGATGATCTAGATTTGCATGAAATGTGCCCTTTGCCAATGTGTCTTGAATATGTGAAAGTAGTCAGAAACAAAATGGAGTCACTAATGTTAAAAAAAAAAAACAAAAACACTAAAAAATTCTCACCAATAGAGCCAGGGAAGGTCATGAAGAGAGAGTTCTCATGCTTGTATGCCTGATAACAAAAACTATCACAAAAGATGGCAAAAACCACAACCTTGCATAAAGGCTATGGCAACCTTACACAAAAAATACTTCCACAAGGAGATCTGCCCAGCAACTGCCTGTCCAACCTTGAAGTGGTATCACCTTTGTTATTGATCTTTGTAGCCAAGGATAATTATTTCAAACAATTACGTAATCTTCCCATTTTTTCCTTTAAAAACATTTTTCTTCCTTTACCTCCTCGGATACACACATAGTTTACTATGGCAGATGTATTCCTATCACGATTCCCTATTCCAAAATGAGTATCTTTTCTTTTAGAGAACCTCTCTCTCTGTTCCTGCTTTAGGTTGACAAATGAAAGAATTACCTTCGTCTTTAGGTAACGCAAAAAACTTTTTCTTTATCACCACAATTCTCTTAAAATTTCTTTAATTTTAATTTTTATCAAGTTTATGTATAAAGTTTTAAAAATAAAATAGGGCTGGGCGAGGTGACTCATGCCTATAATCCTAGCACTCTGGGAGGCTGAGGAGGCAGGATTGCTTGAGCTCAGGAGTTTGAGACCAGCCTGAGCAAGAGCGAGACCCCATCTCTGCCAAAAATAGAAAAATTAGCCAGGCATGGTGGCAAGTGCCTATAGTCCCAGCTACTCAGGACGCTGAGGCAGGAGAATCGCTTGAGCCCAGGAGTTTGAGGTTGCTGTGAGCTAGGCTGATGCCACGGCACTCTAGCCCAGGTGACAGAGCAAGACTCTGTCTCAAAAAAAAAAAAAAAATTATAAAGCAACAAAACAGCATTTCCCTCCCCTAGCCATCACCGTGCTGCTCAGAAGCATCTATTAATACTTCCAATTTGTTGGGTTTTTTTTCCGGTATTCACTTCCTCTATCTAAAAAATATGTTTATATTGTTGATTCTTGATTCATAAACTTCAGACAATAATGTATACTTTCTGCTATGGTCAACAGGAACCTAGAGCTCTCCTCTACCCTTCCTCCTCTCTATGTGAATACCGCACAGGTTTTCTTTTTTAAATTGATGTTAAGTGATTACATTGCTATGGCTGAACGAAGCAGCGGAAGATGATTACAATTTCTTTCTGGTTCATTTTGTTTTCCCTGGAGTTAAAAGTTGCTTTTGTTCTCATTTGCTTGATTTTCTTGAATATCTAAACAAGTCCATCCCACATCTTTCAACTGCCTCTCAATGAATCTTTTGATGTGGCCGAAGCTGTAAGATTATCATCCTGTTCGTGTTTTCCTAAAAAGGTTTGTCCTGGGTCCTCCGTTTTACTCCAGCCTCTCTCTAGCTCTGCTATACATTTGCCACTCTGGGACTTCACTTTTGCCATAATATGGGGAATTCTCTAAAGTTAAGAATTATGGGTGGGTGAGAAATAATTGTCACTAATGATTTTTAAAGGCATTGCTCCACTGTATTCTTGGATCTGGGGTTGCAATCAGAAGTCTGATGCCATTGTGATTCCTTTTCTTTGAATGTGACAGAGGTAGATGCTGTTAGAGCTCTGTCCATAGCCTTTCTACAAACCCCATTCTCTGTATGCCAAGGGCTTCTTACTGTAAGTGCCCATGAAACTCTGCCAAGGCCTTTCTCTAGCCTTAGGAGTCTGTGTGGCCTGTGTACACTGCAAGTTGCAGTGCCAGGTTTTGATGCCTGCAGAGTAGCCCTCAACCAATGAGGACAGGCCTTAGTGGTTAATATCCCTTGGGTGGGACAATTGTGAGGTGTGTTCTACACTATCTCCCAAGGTCCCTCCTGGGATTTAGCCCTAGTTGCACACAGCAACTTAACTTTTCTTTTTTTTCTTTCCCTGTCTCACTTACCACTTCTCTATTATTGTTTCTGTGGGATCACCTCCTAAATAGACTACTTATACTCAAATCCGAGTCTCAAGATGTGCTTCCAGGAACAGCTAACCTGAGACAGGACCTGTATTCTGCTTCTTGTCTCTTTTTTCTTTGATATTCTGAAATTTCACAATGATGTGTCTTTATTTTAATTCATAGAATGGGTAGCTCAGGAAGCCTATTCAATGGATCTTCATTTATAGAAGCTTCCTTACAATTTCCTTCCCATTAGGCTCTGTTCTCTTTTAAGATCTTTTATTTGTTGAATGTAGGATCTTCTGGAATTTGTCCCCATTCTCTTATGTTTTCTTAATAAAAATGAAAGATAAGTTTTTGTTCGTCGATTTATCTTGATTCCAGCCAGAATAATACATTGTCCAATTCTTTGTCATTTTGTTCTTTCTGGGAGATTTCCTCAACTTTAACTTCTAGTATACTTTCATTGGCTTTTTTTTGGGCTTTCTTGTTCTCATTTATTCAATACATGGATATCTTTTTTCCCCCTGATTATTACTTTTATAACCTCCTCTTCCTGTTTTTTATTTCTTTCATGACTCTGAGATATAGGATTGAAGTCTTCTTCTGCACTGAGTTCTTTCTTTCATTTGTTTGCTTAGGTGTCTGTCTTTCGTGTAGGAAGCTTTCCACATATGCCTAGTGATCCTTGACTGTTCATTCATACTGAAGGATGATGCAAGTTCTGTGTGTCTGGGTGGGACTTGTTGATGGGTGAGTTTTACTATGGTCAAGGGGCTTAAAGGTCTATTGTTTAGGATCAGAAGTTTTGTTTAAACCCTCTGTTTCAGTAAATACCCCATTAGTGCTGCGCCTAGTATCCCAATGGTAGAGACTCACTGGTTCAATATCTCCAGAGATTAAACTTCCTGTTTCCTGCCTGGTTGGGAGAAAGGAAAAGTCACATGGCTTTCCAGGACAGTGGCAGGACCTAGTGTCAAAGAGCTTATACAGACTTTCAACCAATGTCCTCAGCCTCTTATCTCACTTCCTCTCCCATTCAGCAGTACCCAGGATTTCCAATTCCAGATGTGGCCCTACAGTTCTCAGGTTTAGCCTTTCCTATGTATGGAGTCTAAAGATAAATGACTGAACTGAGGAAATTCCAAAATTTTAGATACCAAATGTAGGACTGATTGCTGTATTTTATGTCCTAGTTCATGTTCTCATCTATTCCCTTAGTGTGCTGGCAAGAATGAGTGGGTGTTCTACAACAACAACAACAGAGATGCTTTGGTCAAGTAAGTTTGGGACACATTGGGTCAAGCCAAGTTATATTTTTACTGCAGGACTACCAAGAGCAAGTTCATATGCTAATGTGCATTATAACTCTCTCGGAAGACCCCTGGCCCTTTTCTTTTGAGGAGTACCAGTGTTCCCTGGAACACATTTGGCAATCCTGAACTAGATCATGCTAATAACCTCCTGATGAAGTTTTCTCTTTCTCCAGCCTCTCTTATCCTAAACGCATGGTTCACATTGCTTTTATATCTAACTCACAAAGCTTGTCTTTACATAAAGCTTCCCCCTTTTCATGAAAAATACAAACCATACTCAAGGCCCACAAGGCTCTCCATATTTTCAACCTGACGGATTTTCCTACCCACTCTTCCAACGTTTGCTTCATGCACCTGCATGTTTTAGCTAAATCAATTATGAGTCTTACCTCAGCCTCATGGAATAACTGAAAGGTTCATGACAAGCCCGGGCGACATAGTGAGATCCTATCTCTTAAAAAAAAAAAAATAGCTTACCTGGAAGTTGGAGGTTACAGTGAGCTACGATTGTACCACTGCACTCCTGTCTGCTAAGTGACAGAGGGAGATCCTTTTTCAAAAAACCAAATCAAGGCGGGGCACGGTGGCTCACACCTGTAATCCTAGCACTCTGGGAGGCCGAGGCGGGGCGGATCGCTCAAGGTCAGGAGTTGGAAACCAGCCTGAGTAAGAGCGAGACCTCGTCTCCACTCTAAATAGAAAGAAATTAATTGGACAACTAAAAATATATATAGAAAAATTAGCCAGGTGTGGTGGTGCATGCCTGTAGTCCCAGCTACTCGGGAGGCTGAGGCACAAGGATTGCTTGAGCCCTGGAGTGTGAGGTTGCTGTGAGCTAGGCTGACGCCACGGCATTCTAGGCCGGGCAACAGAGTGAGACTCTGTATCAAAAAAAAAAAAACAAAAACAAAAAACAAAAAACAAAAGAAAACAAAACCGAAAGGTCCCGCTCTGCTCATCCTTGGCTCAGCGTACTCTTCCCTTACCCCTTCCTCAGCCTCCACAAAGCCTTTCTGATTCACTTCCTTCCCCTGGTGGAATTACTTACTGCCTCCTCTGTGCTTTCACCATTTTCTTTGTGACTCTGTTAGACTTATAGCATTCAGCCTCTTTTTACTGCATTCAGCCTTTTAGTTTTTTGTCTCACTGGTAGAATCTACGTGCCCTGAGGGCAAGACAGTGTCTTTCTCATGTCCTAATTCTATCATGTGTCTTGTATTATAGTAGGTAAATGCTGAATGAAAGCTCATTTTAAAAGAATCAGAAATTAAAGTACTCTTTGGGAGTCTAGTCTGAAACAATATAAGGTAGCTCTAGTTAATATTATTGAGAAGTGGATTTATAACTTTCTAGGTTATCTGGTACCTTATCCTTTTTCTGCCTTTTAGTTGGTTTTTAACAGCTCAATCCTTCATTCTTCATCCTTCCAAACCAGGGTGAAAGGAAACCAAGAATGAAATTACTATAAGATTTGCAACTATTTAGTAATTTTTGAAACATTAAGTATTTAGTTAGAAAAAATGTTGAACTTGGGGTTTAGATTCCACTAATTATTATTATGCTATTTGTAGTAGCTGGGAGTACAGGTGTGCACCACCATGCCTGGCTTCCACTAATTTTAGAGCTGTTCCTACCTGTCACTGGCACAAATAATCAACTTTCATGTTGCCAGATGCATCTTTTGTTTATTAAGCCCCTGAGATGCTAGCTCCAAATTCTCTCTCACTAACACACTGAACTGGTAGAACATTGTGACACCAAAGCCTAAAAGGAGTCTAAAACTGGGTCAAGTTTATCTTTTAAAATGAGCTGACTGACAGAGCGAGACCTTGTTTCAAAGAAAAACAAAACAAAACAAAATTGTATCCCCAGTGTCTAGGATAGGGCTTGGTATACAGTAGATCTCAATAAATGTTTGTGGGATACATAACATATAAAAAGATTTAATGGAATTGCTTATAGTCTAGTTGAAGAAAGCCAAGTTTTTCACAGGAAGCAGATGTTTACAAAGCAATGTTGACAAAGAAGTGGCTAGACCTTTGAAGTCCTATCTGATCCCGAGATTCTGTGATCTCATACTCACATACAAGTGCATTCAGAGCACTCTGTACTCTGAGGGGATGCAAAGCAAAGACATTATCAGCACTGGGGATGGTTAATTTGGGACTATTTCCTAATCCAAATAGATGACCCTGAGCTCAGCTTAAAGCAGGGTTTCTCAACCTGGGGACTATTGACATTTTGGGGCCAGGTCATTCTTTGTGTGGGGCTGTCCCATGCACTGTGGGATATTTAGCAGCATCCTTGGCCTCTACCCACTAGATGCTAGTAGCAACTCCCTGTTTTTACAATAAAAAAATGCCTCCAGATATTGCCAAATATTCCCTGGGGGCAGAGTACCCCTAGATGAGATCTGCTGGTTTAAAGGAGGAGAATAAATTGGACTGCCTAGGCGAGAAGCTTCTTGGGATGGAGTGTATAGAAGCTTTCTTGGGATGGAATGCATAGAAGCTTTCTTGGGATGGATGGAATGTATAGAAGTTTCCTTGGGATGGAATGTATAGAGACACTGAGTTGGGAACGTGCAAATTATGCCTAGGAGACGGCAGGATTCTGTTGTTGGAATGGAAAGAAAGTACCAGGATATAAAGTTGCTCAAGCTGGGGAAGAGAGCTGAATTCTGTTCATAAAGGGTTGTGTGTGGGGAGCATCAATTTGTATTTGAAAAATGAAAGTTTTGTGGAAGTTGTAAGTATGATAGTGAAAAGCAGCCTGCTGATGAAATAAAGTGACAAAATGAGCTGCTTGTGGGGATGGGTGGTGCCCCTCACTGGGCAGGGCACCTCCTATCTGTGCCCGGATGGCCCCCCCAGAATGACCCTTCTTCAGGGCAGTCACATCCTGCAAGTGTCTCCAGACCCAGCCTCTTCAGGGCCAGGGCTAGTCTTGCCTAGCACAGTCCGCACCTAGCGCTCTTTTTTTTGGAGACAGTCTCACTCTGTTGCCTGGGCTAGAGTGTCGTGGCGTCAGCCTGGCTTGAAGCAACTTCAAACTCCTGGGCTCAAGCGATCCTCCTGGCTCAGCCTCCCGAGTAGCTGGGACTGCAGGCATGCGCCACCATGCCCGGATAATTTTTTCTGTATATTTTTAGTTGGCCGATGAATTTCTATTTTTAGTAGAGACAGGGTCTCGCTCTTGCTCAGGCTGGTTTCCAACTCCTGACCTTTAGCGATCCTCCCGCCTTGGCCTCCCAGAGTGCTAGGATTACAGGTGCGAGCCACCGCGCCCGGCCAGCTGCCTAGCGCTTTGACAACGGTCATTAAATGAGCTCTTGGTTTGGCTGACCGGAGAGGGCTGAAGGAAAAAGCCAACTGGGAAGGCAAAGAAGGAAGGTAAGAATCTTTTAGTTTGTTAGTTTGATGAATATCCTAACAAGTGCTTAGAACAATATCAGTAAATCAGATACTTTCTTATTTTTTTTAAAATAATAACTCCTTGCTCATCATCTGATTTTCATATCTTCTGATTTCTATCTTTATCCTAGCCTAGAATTCAAAGATGAAGGTGATAATTTTTGGATTAATTTGTCATCACTATTAGGTGTTTAAGTATGACACAATTTTAATCTGTTTTAAATCAGGAGAGGGTATCACTAAAACCTTTTTATTTTTAAGCCATGCCTTTTCCCCTGTAATATCCAATGTAAAGATAGTATGACCCTACTTTTAAAAATATGCATATCAGAATAATCGTTTTTTTCAGTTTATTGAATTTTTTTGTATGTTTATTATGAGTGAAACATGGTAGCTGCTATTAGAATAATTAATTTTATTCTTAATAACAGTGACTTTGGGAAACTGTATGCTTATTTTTCTTTCTTTTTTTTAAATTTTTTTTTTTAACTGAGTCTCACTCTGTTGCCTGGGCTAGAGTGCCGTGGCGTCAGCCTAGCTCACAGCAACCTCAAACTCCTGGGCTCAAGCAATCCTCCTGGCTCAGCCTGCCAAGTAGCTGGGACTACAGGCACATGCCACCATGCCCGGCTAATTTTTTCTATATATATTTAGTTGTCCAATTAATTTCTTTCTATTTTTAGTGGAGACTGGGGTCTCGCTCTTGCTCAGGCTGGTTTTGAACTCCTGACCTTGAGCAATCCTCCTGCCTCGGCCTCCCAGAGTGCTAGGATTATAGGTGTGAGCCACCGAGCCCAGCCCAATGTGTGCTTATTTTTCTGATGCTATTCTTTCTAAAATGTTTTTAGAGCTCTTCATTCTTTTATTTATTCATTCAACAAACATTTGTTGAGAATCTCTTTTGTCCAGACACTGTGGGGGACATAAAGATAAAAAGGTCTGGGGTTTGTCATCTAGGAGCTCACTGAATGGTGGCACAACTCCTGGGTAGACAGTGACAATGCAGGTAGCCAGTGCTTTAGGGGAGGAGTGTGCTAGAATCTCTGTGCTTGCTCAGGAAGAGAGGGCTGCTTGGGGCCAAAGGAGACAACAAAGGCAGCATGAAGGAGGAGGCAGTGGAGCTGATCCTTAAAACATGAGCTGAAAGTGATGAAGCAGATTAACCTGTAGCAAAAGAAAAAAACAAACAAACCATGAGCTGAAAGTGACCAGGAGCAGGAGTGGGACTCTGGTGCTTCCTGGCAGGGGGAATAATAGTTCTTTTATGTAGGCATGGAGGAGTGACCAAGAGTGCATTCCACAGAGAGTAGTAATAGTTCAGTGTGTGGGGGCAGAGAGGCCAGAGCAGAAGCGTGAAGAACTTTGCCTGTCCTGCTGAGATGGTGAAAAACTGGGGAGAGATTCTTGAAGATTCACTCAAGTAGCACTGTGGAAGGATTGGGTGAGGGGACAAGAGAGGAAGATGAGGTATGAGGCCAATGCAGCTCATTACACAACATGGGTGAGGGGTGCCCACGAGGAATAGGCACACTCCCCCCACCAGTTCCTAGAGAGAGTTAACAACTTGTTTAACTCTTAGAGAGGTGGTAGAACCGTCCACTCTGTGAATGTGTGTATACACGGTGAGACACAGCCCACAGGAACATAACTGGACATTTCATCAAGATAGAAAACCACCTAGTTCCTCCCACCTTCTACCCCATCAAAGCACATGTTAGTTATGCTGTGCCTATGGTTCATCCAGGTGAGAACCAGTGGTTAACCTAAGATAAGGACTGGGAAGGAAAGGAGGGAGGTGGCAAGGACAGTGGCCTCGTTCCATGGTTAGGGAAATGATTACATATCTTGGTCAGTAATCTAAGGTGAAGGTAGGGGTTGGGGGAAGAGTCTAGGATACTGCCTATATTTCTGGGTTGGTCACTAACTTTTGAAATTGCCTTCAGAGTTTGTAGGGGCCAAGAAGATCAAATTCATTACTTTGTCATCTTTTCTACTCATTCCGTAGAGCTACGGTCCCTAACCCTGTGCCACTAGGAAACGGGCCACGCATCACCGCCTGAGCTCCACACCACCCCCTCCCACCCACGACCCGCCCATCCCCAGTCTGTAGAAAAATTATCTTCCATCAAACCAGTCCCTAGTGCCAAAAGAGTTGGGGGTCACTGCCATAGGGCACAAACCAGTTTGGTGACCTACATGAATCACCAGATTATTCTCTGATTGACTTTGGGATATTTGTAAAAAAGGATTTACTTTCAACAGATATGTTTTGCTGCCGGTAAGGACTTGCAAGAGAACATGCCCAAGCGCTGTCCTATTGTTCAAAATGTTCTCTTTTTTTATATGGAATTGGGAAAAGTTTTATAATTTCTTTTTTTTTTTTTTTTTTGAGGCATAGTCTCCCGCTGTTGCCCGGGATAGATTTAGTGCCGTGGCGTCAGCCTACCTCACAGCAACCTCAAAATCCTGGGTTCAAGCAATCCTTCTGCCTTAGCCTCCCAAGTAGCTGAGACTACAGGCATGTGCCACCATGCCCAGCTAATTTTTTCTATATATTTTTAGCTGGCCAATTAATTTATTTCTGTTTTTAGTAGAGATGGGGTCATGCTCTTGCTCAGGCTGGTTTCGAACTCCTGACCTTGAGCTATCCGCCTGCCTCGGCCTCCCAGAGTGCTAGGATTATAGGCGTGAGCCACAACGCCCAGCCAACATTTGAACTTTTGAGAACGAAGAAAAGACATCAGCAAAGTGTGGAAGGAATACTCAAGGTAGAAGAGTTAAGTACAAAATCCCTAACAGGAAGAAGCTTAGTAGCCTTAGAGGGCTAGTAGCAATAAAGTTAATGAGAGAGAATAGCACGAAGGGATTGGTGGGAGGTAGGAGTCAGTAAGGAATTAGGCCTTATTCTAAAAACAAGAAGCCCCTAAAGGGATTTCAACTGAAGGGAAGTGGTGTCAACAATCTGATTTACTTTTTTTTTTTTTTTTTTTTTTTTGATACAGTCTCTCTCTGTTGCCCCTAGTAGAGTGCAGTGGTATCTTTGTAGCTCACAGCAACCTTAAACTCCTGGTCTCAAGTGATCCTTCTGCCTTAGCCTCCTAAGTAGCTGGGACTACAGTTGTGCACCATGACACCTGGCCAATTTTTCTATTTTTAGTAGAGACAGGGTCTCCCTTTTGCTCAGGCTGGTCTAGAACTACTGAGCTCAAGCAATCCTCCTGCCTTGGCCTCCCAAAGTGCTAGCATTACTGGCATGAGCCACCATGCCCAGCCCTGATTTATATTTTTAAATAAGCAAACTGCCTGGTGTATAGTAAATGGACTGTAAAGGGGAAAGAGTGGAAGAATGAAGACCAATTGAGAGGCTGTTAAAGTATAACAGTCTAGAGCTGTGGTCCCCAACCTCCTGGCTGTGGACCCCTACTGGTCTGTGGCCTTTAAGGAACCCAGCAGCACAGCAGGAGGTGAGCAGTGGGCAAGTAAGAGAAGCATCATTTGTATTTACAGCCATTCTCCATCACTCACATCACCACCTGAGCTCTGCCTCCTCCAGTCCCACCCGTGGAAAAACTGTCTTCCATGAAACCAGTTCCTGGTACCAAAAAGGTTAGGGACCACTGATCTAGAAATGGCCTCGATTAAGGTGGTAGCAAGAGACTTGAGGGTAATTAAATGGCTTCAAGATTAATATTGAAGGTAGGACTACAGAACTTGGTGATGGATTGAATTTAGGGAGAGAAGAAATCAAGAATAGCTCTGAAGTTTTTGACCTGGAGCAACTAGATGGGTGTCACTTAATCTCTAAAGGCCAGAGAAACAGGATCAATAAGATATGTATTATATATATATATTTTGTATATATATAAATAGAGATTTATGTTAAGGAATAGGCTCACATGATTATGGTAGCTGGTAAGTAGGAAACCTACAGGGCAAGCAAGCAGGCTGGAGACTCAAGAAAGATTTGATACAGAAGGTGGAGGCAGAATTGCTTCTTCCTAAGGGTCTTGTCTTAATTTGGACTGATTGGATGAAGCTCATTCTCATTATGGAGGGTAATCTGCTTTACTCAAAGTCTACTGATTTAAATGTTAATCACATCTAACAAATATATTCGTAGCAACAACAAGACTGGTGTTTGACCAAAAACTGAGTAATATGGATACCATGGCCTGGCCAAATTGATACGTAAAATTAACCATTACAGTCACTAAGTTCTATTAACTCTGACCTTTAAATATTTCTCAGATTGCTTCCTTCCTCTGCATTGCCATTCCCTTAATTTAGGCTTGTGTTCTTCCCATTTAATTATTTATAAAATACTTATGTATTAGGTACTATGCCAAATGTTGGACATACAATTGTGAATAAGATAGACTGTGCCCTTACGGACTCAAATTCCAGCCTTTCCCTGCCTTATGTCTTGCCTCCTTCCAATCCCCCTTTATAAACGGATGTCTATAGATCATTGCCTCTCACACTTTAACTGGGCTGTAGAATAGCTCTCGAAAGACCTTGTTTATAAAATATTTGTAGACTCTCTGAAAAGATACACAAGAAACAGAGCACAATGGTTTCCACTAGAAAGAACAGAGTGGCTGATTATTGTTATCTACGCTTTTATAACATGAATGTTGTACCAAGTATATGTATTATGTATACAAAAATAAAACAACAAAAACAAAAATCAAAATACATGAAACGGTTTGCCCCTCAAAATCCTGCAGTGAAGCCCAGTGGCCCAAGGAGAGAGGTTAGCCCATTTTAAGCCCTTTATAATCAGTTTACCTGCTCAGTTTATCTCCGATTGCTCCAGTAAGTTAAGGGGCCACGCGAGTTCTTTCTACCGGAAATGCGCTTGATCAAATTTCTCTTGGTCTCTCAAACTCCAGTTTCGCCAGCGCCTACTTCAGGAAGCCTTTCCTACATCCTCCGGCCCTCCGCCACCGTTAATGTTACCTTTTTATATGTAACCTCATAATGCTTCTTTTTGTTGCAGTCATTACACTGTGTCGAAATTTGTTTACACCTCTATCTTTGCTAGTTGATTGAGGACAAAGCTACAGCTTATGTCTAGCACAGATTGAAGAGTTTCGAAATTGTTCTGCGAAAGAAAAAATCAATGTGCTGGCCTCCAGGGGCTCACAGGAAGGGAAAGCCTCGAGGACTGGGGCTCTCTTCGATCCCTTGTGACTAACTCGAGACAAACGTGCCCCGAGTCGGCTGGGAAGGCTGCCAGGAACGCGGCCCTCTCCATTCGCTCCTTCACCAGCGCCCAGAGCACGCGGGCTTCGAGTGGTCCCCTCCCCGCCAGCGCGCGACTACACCCTCAGGGGGTCTGGGGGGCCCGTCCACCGCCCCACAGGCGGGCATGGCGTTCAGAGCCCTCATCTGAGCGCAGCGTGGAGAGGATGGGGTGCGGGGTCTCCTGGGTATCAGCCAGCGGCCAAGGGCGGTGATCACAGTGACCAGAGGGAGGGTGCACCCTCGGGTCGTAGCTGGGATGGAGTTGGCAGGGCAGGGTTGGCGAGGACTGAGGAGAGCCAAGCGCCATACAAGGGACCTCCCTACTAACTTCCCTGCACTTACGTTTCCTCTCGGGGCCCAAGCCGGGACAGCGGTCTTCCCAAACCACAGGCTCCAGGACTACGTCGCGTCCTGGGAAACCGGACACACTGCCCTGCCATCCTCAAGTCCACGCCCCCTTCCTGCCCGCTCGCGTCGCCGTCGCGGCCGCCAGACGGGGCGGGGCTTCGGCCCTGGCGCACAGTCAGCCACGGTCCCAGCCTGCCCCGCGCCGGCCAACGAGAGCGAGCCCAGTGACTCACCTCCGCCGCGCTAACTCCTCGCTAGCTCTTCCTCTCACACACACTCACGCCCGGTTCGAGATGGCGGCGGCGGCGGCAGCGGCGGGGGACTCCGATTCCTGGGGTGAGGAGAAGTTCCGGGGCCAGGGCCCGGGCAGGCGCCGGCCCCACGCCGAGTCAGGCACTAATGCGGCTCGCTCTCTTCCGTAGACGCGGACACGTTCTCCGTGGAAGATCCCGTGCGGAAAGTGGGGGGCGGCGGCACTGCCGGCGGGGACCGATGGGAAGGCGAGGACGAGGACGAGGACGTCAAGGTGGGTGCGGGCTGGGGCGCCGGGCAGTGCGGAAGCGGGCTGACGCTGTGGCGGGCAGCGCTGTCCGTCGCTGAGCAGGCAGGCGGACTCTGGGCCCAGGGGCGTCGCCCGGGCCTGCGGGCCGTGGGTCCAGGCGCGAGCGTAGGGCCCGGCAGTGCCGTCTTTTCCTCCGCTTGCCGGCCGTGTGGGCCGGAGACGGCCAGCGTGGCTCCCCGGACTCCCTCGCCGAGGGCGGCAGGCTGGGCCCCAGCCCTTTGAGGGTCTGCGCTGGGGCCTGAATCCCACCCGCCAACTGGCGACGAGAGGTGACAGCAGCGGCCGGGCTGGCCCACGTGCAAGCTTCGTGGTCCGGAGTCTCTGGCCGGAATGAGACTAGGAAGTTGGGAATTGAGCCCCATGGCTTATCCCATATGGAAAGTCTCAAAATTCGCTTGCCGCTTTGATCTCAGGTCTGCCCAGGGCTAGTAATCCATTTATGAAGGCCCACTTACAGAGTTCGAGCGGTTAGATGAGTAAAATATTGTGGCTTAATTTTAACCTTTTTTCACACGAGAAGAATAAAGTGGAGTAACTTTTAGCTCTCCCTTCCCCCACCGTGTGGTAAAAAAGATGAGCTGAGCACTGAGGTAGCTTACTGTCAGTGGACGGAAACGTGGGTAGACCATGCAGCAACCTGAAAAATGAAGAGTTATTCGTCTCCGTACGACATCTAAGGAAATACTGAAGATTTGATGGTTGTAGTAGACAACGAGCCAGTGTTTATTTTTTTCCTATGTCTATAGATTTGAACCATTTTTACCTTCGTCGTTTGTTTTTGAAAACTCTCGAGGGCTCATCATATGGGTTTAGATGACATTTACTTTTGCGGATTTTTGTTTTTTCGCTAGCTATAAAAAAGTCTTAAGTCTGGAACGTTAAGTCTTTCGTTAACAAAGTTGTCTGAAGCTTAAACTTGTTATTTTTGTGCAGATAAAGTTTTACGTGAAATGGAAGATGGTTTTTCATGGTTTTGATTGAGTGAATATTTTATTCTTCTGACTGCTACCCTTCAGCACAAACTGAGAACTCTACAAATCCTGCTTGGGATGAAAATTTTAAGCTAGATAATCACTGTGAACTTAATAGTGCTGTTGTTTATGTTTTTCCCTTTTCTCCTGAGTCTGATGAGGTGGATGTTCGATATACTGAACAGCTTGAGGTTCAGGAATGATCTGAGCTTTGTGCACATTGGAGTTAATAAATGAGCAGTAATATTATTGATTGAAAGTACTTAGTTGCCTCATTTACATGTTATATAAACGTGGGAATGGATTGTGTTACCCGCCTAATTACAAGATATTAGTTACCTCCCTACATTGTAGCAGATTTGTGGTTTTAAGCCTTGGGTTAACAAATACAAATAAAAGATTAGAGATACCAGGAAAGAAGTCCCAGAAAATGTAGTTTGAATGGAGTAGTCTGGACTGAGTATCATGAAATAACCTGCCTGGGTTCTAAGAGTTGGCAATCCTGATGTATGTAATTCTGAGCACTTGGATCTAATTTACAAGTTATAAGGGATCATAAAGATCATCTTGTCCAGTCACTCAATGCAGAATTTCTTTTATATAAATAACCTATTTCTTTTACATAAACTTTAAGTAGACCTTGTAGCTCTGAAGCTGAACTTGTCCATTATATTCCCGGGTTCTGTCGGTTTATTTCTGATGAGTTTCTCCTAGATTCCCAAGATACAGTATCCATGGAATAGTTTGATTCCTCAATTTTGGACTCAGACAGACCTGGGTTTATATTGTTGCCTTGACATTTTCTAGATTTGTGATCATAAGCAAGTTATAGTTTCCCAATCTGTAAATGGTCATTATAGGGCCTACATCACAGGGTTATTTTGCATTTTAAGTGAAGTAATATGTCAAACCCTAAACAGAGTTGCCTAGCACTTGTTAGGTATTCAATAAAAGTTAATTCTCTCCCACTTCATGTCTTGATTTTTTTGACTAATGGAAAATATGTTTAGGCTATTTAGATGTAGTATCGGGGGTCTATTTTGTGCCACATTTTATGATTTCTTGAGACCAGAAGGAATAAGTGCCCTTCACAGTGTCCATTTACTGTGAGTTTTGTGTTTTGAGTGGAATAACAATAGTTACTAGCAAGTTTTTGCTTGCTCAGAGGTTACCTATCTAGAGTTGAATTTTGTCACCTTGGATGGTAGTGAATCATCACCATATTTCTGAATTCTAATGTTTTAGTACTTAATCTTTTTCTGAGGAGATGCAAACAAGGCTTCCATAAGGTCGAATAATCATAGTCCTTAAATAATATAATACATGAATTTTTTTAAAGTCCTCAAAAGCAAAGTATGTATAAACAGTGTAAGTTCTTCAGTTTATATCAGCATTTTAAAGGTGCTTAACCTTTAAGAATATAGGTTTAATGTAATTTGTAATGTCCTGGGAAATCAAAGGAAAACTGATGTTTTTGTTTTAGTAATGTACTCTAACACTTTACTTTCATTTAGTAGACCTATTTTGCTGCCCTTGACTTTTCAAAAAGCTATTTGGCAGTGGCAGAAGTAGACTCAGGTGAAACTGTGGAACTGTTAATATTCATGAGTGGAAAAGCCTATGCCTTTTTCTAGTTAAAAAGGTGAGAACTCTGCAGCATACTTTCCTGTCATCCTAGCTTTATTTACCATTCTTCTTATCCTGATGTTATGCAGAACCTGTGGGGGAATTGTTCATTTGGCATATATATTAGAACTCCTTCCTCATTGCTGCAATGATGTGTAGGATGTGTTGACTGAGAAGGCACTGAGTACCTACAGGAAGGGACAACACAACTTTTACTCCATTTTACTGGTCTCTCAGCATTTTAGTAGAACAGCTTATAAGTTAAATTTATTCAAAGAGTTTGTGTTGAGAAGACTTCTCCTGCTGTGTTCAACCATCTCAGGCATTTGCTTCTATAACTGTATTATAGATTTCCTTAAAAAGAAATCCTAAAGAACTGATTTCGCTGAAAACTGCCTGTCTCATCCTACTTGTTCATCCTCTATTAGGATCCTATCCCAATTAATAGTTAAATCTACCAGAGTAAGGACATTTTTCAGGCATTAGAAACAACTTCTGAAGAACAGAATCTATATTTTAGAGAAATGTGAGATTATTGGGAAATACTCAGGTGGGCATTTTGCCAGAAAATGGATATCTTGAAAAGAAGAGAGAGAGTGTGTGTGTGTATGTATGTGAAAGACAGAGTGTGTATGTAACTTGAGAAAAACTCCAACCATATACGGAAGTAGAAACATTTAATAAACCAGTGACCAGTCTTATTCCCTCTGTATCCCCACTTTTTCTCCTCCAACCAGATTATTTTGAAGAAAATCCCAATCATATATAATTTTAATACCCTAACAATTTTTATAAACTAGCAAGTTTTGAATTAGGAAGCATGTTTGTTATTGAAAAATACTTTAATGTATTTGTTGTGCTAGACTATTGAAAATAAATATGCCACTTGTTTAGTGTTCATGATCTTGAGCCAGGAATTTAAAAATAGAATTGGTTGAAACCTGGGTTTTTTGTTTGTTTGTTTTTTGAGACAGAGTCTTGCTTTGTCGCCTAGGCTGGAGTGTCATGACTGCAGTGGCCCAGTCATTAGCTCACTGCAGCCTTGGCTCAAGCAAGCAGTCCTCCTGCCTCAGCCCCCCTCAAGTTGCTGGGGTTATAGGTTTAAGCCACTGCCCCTGGCTGATAACCATTCTGAATATGAGATAGGTAGGCATTGAGGTAGAACTGAGTGCTGAGCCATTGCAGTATATTAAAAACTTAATGAGTTGAATTAAACAAAGTAGAATTTACTAAGACAGGTGCCTAGACCTCCAGAGACCAGCATAGTCCTGAGATGAAGGAAGAGCATTTGGGCTTCTTTGAAAAACTGAACTTTGCTGAAGTCTAGCCTTGCCAGGATCTCATAGCAGAGTTCTGTGGCCTCTCAGAGCAGAACCACACAACTTACAGAACACTAGTAAAAGGTTTTTTCCAGCAAGAGATTATTTAAAGAAAAAAGGAAAGGGAATATATGTTAGTTTCTGGGCTATTGCTATGGGGCAAGAGTTTTACTGTTCTTTTGAAGCTACTTCTATTTGATGATCTATAAATATATCTTGCTTAAGTTGGAAAGCATTTTCAGCCCTAAATGTGTTCTTGTTGCATGTGACATTCTATAGTTGTACATCATAAAAAATGACAGAACTAGCCAACCACTGGTCATATTGTTAGAAGTAAAAAGAAAGCAGAGTTTAAACATTTTCTGTTTTATTTTTAATACTTAGTTGTGTTCAATTAGGAAGCAAGTTTTAAACTTGAAAAGCAGCCATCTGTTTCAGAGAAATGGCTCAAATGATGGGTGTGTATCTGCAGAGCAAGAGTATAGATAAGCAAGTAGTTTATAAACAGCCTCTTTTAAAGAAGCTGGCCATTTTCAGAGAGCAGCCTGGGTGATTCTTTGGAGATAAATTGGATATTATAGTTGGAAGGTTTATTGGCTACCAAAAATAATTGGGTAAGGGATTTAATTGGATGTTGATAGATAGTCTCTTGAACAAAATAACAATTTAGAGCTCTTTGAAGTGAGTTACAGACTTGCTCCCTATTTTAAGTTAATTGTAGGTGTTTCTCTAGGAACCCTCTTTGCATTTTATCTGAATTTGTTGCCAGCATGTACAAAGTTCTAGTGTTTACAGAATATTGGGCAGATTGACAAACATTCTACCTTACATTTACTTTTCAGGTATCTGCTAACTTTATAACTAAGGAAACAAAGCTACCTGGCCTTCTGCTTTTGTAATTACATCTATTTGGAGATGTGACCAGTCTCTTTTTCCTGACATTACTATGTTCCTTTCTTTAGAGACTTAGTGCTAGTTTGGTAGTAACTTCAGGGCAGACTTGTTACAAGCACTTCAGGGAGAGGGTTACAGGCAAGGCTTTGCCCTTCATGGTCCTTTTATGAACTGAGGAGCAGATGTTGTGGCTCTTCCCAGGACTTGATAGAAACCACTCCATTTGTTACTCATTTTGTGATGGATTGGGGAATTTCTAGGTAGCCTCATTATGTCTGCACTGATGGGTATCTAGGATAAGGTTTATGCTTTGAAGAGGAAACTAGGGGAAGGGATAGAGGTGGGACATAGAGCTGGTGTGAGTAAGATACTGTACTGTGGGAGCAGTGATGTGGGTGGGGTGGGGGTGTTTTACTGGGAAAGGTAACTGGGGAGCATCAACATTGAACAAAATTGCTCCTCTGTTGCATTTGTTTTTCTGTGTTGGGGGTATTGGGGTGGAGCTGCTTATTTTCAGCCATACGTCCTTGGCCTCTTAGTACCAAAGGCTTGTGGACCAATTTCTTAAAATTAGCAGAAAAACACCACAGCCAATTAGAGGTTTGAGGAAGGTAACCAGTGTAGCTGTAGCTGGGCATACCTTCTTAGTTTGAGCCATAACCATTCTCTTTGATGAGCTTCCCTATGATTCCAGGGGAGCTCGTTCCAGAACCAGTTGAAAGAACAAATTTTGTTGAGAAGGGACTTAGTTCCCAGGTAGTTATTTTATACTTCAGGACTCAGGGAAGAAGTCATATTAACTAAAAACTTTTTTTTTTTTTGGCATTATGAGCTGTTTTATTGCAGTGAATTGAACTGTTTACCAAACTTTGAACTTTATAAACAAGTATTTAAGACATGCTTTTTAAATACCTTCCTTACCATTGTGTTTAAAGACTTAAAAGGAGCAGTTTATATGTACATTCTTAAAGGATAAATCTTAGTATCAAGGAGTAAGACTGAGGAAGAAAAAGATGAATCTTAGCATGTTTCTTCAAAGATGTGTTGGTTTATTACAGTGAATTAAACTTTACCAAACTGTGCACTTTGTAAAACAAGTATTTAAAACATGCTTTTTTTAAAGTAGTCATTTCTTTTATTTTTCATGAAACAGTCAAAATCAAATGCTTGTTTATTTTTTCAAATTATTTAATTTTTAATTTATAATTGACACAATAATTGTACATATTTACAGGGCACAGTGTTATGTTTCAATGCATGTATACATTGTATAATGATCAAATCAGGGTATTTACGGTATCCATCACTTTAAACATTTATCATTTCTTTGTGGTGACAATGTTCAAAAATTTTCTCTTCTAGTTATCTTAAAACAATAACTATATTGGCCGGGTGCCGTGGCTCATGCCTGTAATCTTAGCACTCTGGGAGGCCGAGGTGGGAGGATTGCTCAAGGTCAGGAGTTCGAAACCAGCCTGAGCAAGAGTGAGACCCCGTCTCTACTAAAAATAGAAAGAAATTAATTGGCCAACTAAAAATATATAGAAAAAATTAGCCGGGCATGGTGGCGCATGCCTGTAGTCC